>PVKM010001377.1:7823-79032 GCA_004027735.1 Carollia perspicillata | reverse complement strand
CCAGGCCTGCAGTTTGTACGCGTTATCTCTTCAGAGAGCAGGTTTAACACTGACATGCCCAAAACCACACAGGCCTTCCTGTGCCCGTCTGTCTCTCAGAGCTGAAGGAGTTGTTCCTTCAGCGTCAGTGGAAGGATGGGAGACAGAAGAGGCAGCCTTCTCTGACCCCACGGGCAGTCAGTCATACAGCACATAACCCATTCTGAAGCAGAAGCCATCTGCTTTGGTCACTACCTCTCAAAATATAACGAGCTGAAACTTAACAACACATGCAGCAAGTGATTTCGTTTAGATACCCACCTCGTTCTGCCTTTGGCAGACAACTTTATCCAGGAGGTATTGCTCAAAGTTGGACTCCTATGGGTGTCAATGGAGAGCTTAGTTTTGTGTTTGCTTTTCTGCTTTTAGTGAAACCTGCTTTTAAAATGTTCTCCATCACCTTACGTCAACTGAGCTGCCCTGGCACAGAATGTAAGGCCTTTGATCACTGATTTGTCCCCGTGTTGACACTGATCTCCTCCGTCAACCTGTCACGTCTGTCTGAAGCGAGCTGACAGCCTCCCAGGCAGGCCGGAGTGCCCGCACTTCACTTGGATGCAAGAGCAGTTTCTCTCACACGTCCTGTGACTCTGGTTACTGGCCAGGTCTCATCAGTGCCAGAAAGGTCAGAACCATGGCTAGGACCCACTTCTAGCGAGTAGGCAGGACTTCAAAGCATGGGCACCGATTCCGTGAGGGGCTGCATCTTATTTTTTTCACGGGGGCTGCATCTTATTTTTTTCACGTATGTCTTTGTTACAATTCTGTTGTGGGTATTTTGCATATATTGGTGAGCTGCTTAAAATTCTTTCTGAAGTTGTAAGTCAATAAATAATTTTAAATTAATTTATCATTCCATATTGAGTAGAAGGAGTTCTGACTCCTTGATCTCATCTTGAAGAACTATTCTTATTCATGAGCATTTCTTTAAAAGTTATAATGGCTGTTGCTTTCTGCGAGCCGGCAACAGGGGATGATCTGCCCCGATGTCTGCACCGTCCCTGGTTTTGTAGAGGGAGGATTGAAAAGGTTATTAGAAGGAAAAGGGAGTATTAAACACACAAAATTGAATCTATTTTAAAATAATAAAAAGAGAATATTAAAAAAGGAAAGACAAGAGAACATACAAAGTCATACAAAGTCAAGACTTTGTAAGTCATTACTTACATTAGACATACAAAGTCAAATTTGAGTTTATTCATAAATATAACATATATATTTAAAACACCTTTTTACTGAACTAAGATTCTATCATTCTGTCAGTTTGCTAGAATTCTTCTATAAGTTAACAGGAATTAGAGGCTAAACAGGCTTGACACCATATCTAGTAAATAAATAAAAAATATTTAATTATCTTTTATACACAAAAGAAAGTAGGTTATATCCTATCTACAATTTAATATAATTTCCTCCTTTAACTATCTGGACTTTTTAGGATATTATTTTGTGGGTGGGTGTTTTAAAAGTTCAGCTTTGCTTTGGGTTAGGAAGAGACTGAGATGTTCAGTAGAGGAAGGGGGAAGAGTGACCAAACAGTCATTGCTTCTGCAGGGTAGAATAAGGAACAACAAAGGGTTCGTCCAGATCAGATCTGTTTATTTTGGAAAGAGAATGCTTTTGTAAGATGATTGCTACTGAAATTATCATTGAAGAGAATGTTGATAACCCAATTATGGAATAGTACTATTGAATATTACCTGTAATATTATTCATAATACATGTTTCTGACATAGTAGGCAGTTAGACAGACATGAACAGAGTACAGATGATAGGCCAGGCACAGAAGGTCACCGGAGCAGAAAGGCCCAGGTGCCTGCCTAGCAACAGGCAAAATTGAGAAAATAAATATAGTAGGGGGGCACCTCACCCCCAGAGTGACCTTTTCTCCCCTAGCATATCCCTGGTCATTTGGTTTAGACCCCTTGACCTTCCATATCCCTGGTCACTCTGTTCAGACCCTCCCCTGACCTCTCCTCCCCTGGCGTGTGGCTAGTCACATGGTAGACCCCCCCCCCCAGTAGAGGAGGGACGAGGGTGGAGAACAGCCTCTTATACTCCCACACAGGGCCTTGCACCACCGCTCCCCGAAGCATTAAGCCCTCAAGACAATGAAGTTCTGACCCACCTCAAATAATCTTAGGAAAAAAGCCTGGGAGCTGTTGACCTCAAAGACAGGAATTTTGGTCAAACTAGAGATGACATCTAAGCCTCAGATGTGTTTCAGTTTCAGGTCAGAAAAGCAGCAAAATCATAAGAACAGAGGCCAGCCCTGACATCAGATGCAGCTGCACTGACCAATGACCTCCTGCCTTGGCATCGACTAATCAGTAGAGACCATGGCCCTGAGGAGACACACCTGGTGAATATTCTATTGAGATCCTCCCCGAGACCTCCAGATGAAGCCCTTAAGATGAAGGATTCAGTGTGGCTCTCTCCCCTTCTGGAGCACACCACGCCTTTCCCCCTTTCTTTCCCCAGAGGTGCGTTTTCTTTGCCTTTCTTTCTCCTAGGCTCCAAGGGCCCTTCTTTTGCCTCTGTAATTTGTTTCCTGAGCCCCCCAACTGTACCCCAACAATTTGTACCCCAACTGGCTCACTTCCTCCACAGCTCACTTCTACCTCTGTGACTTTCTAAATAAACTTTTATTTGTATTTGAATCTTGGCTCTGAATTCTTCAGTAGCCAAAATTCAAGGACTGAGGTCTAACATCTGGTGCAATTTGCAGCTAGCATTTTCATGCACACATATAATCATTACAATGTTATTTATATTGATAAATGGGCTGCAAATTAAATAAACAGGGTGAGAGTTTGGTGGAGAATAAAAACTCAAGGTGAATCTCAGTCTCTGCCACATCCCTTAGCTCTAGACTTCCACCTTCTTGCCCGCCCTCTTAGATGTTTAGGCCCGAGCACATTTGAATTTAAAACAAATTATATGTTTACTCTCCACCAGGTGCTTTGAGGCTTCAGTAAAATCGTCAGATTCTTTTGAGTAGCTGGCGTCTGGACCTCACTGGACAGATGTAATAGAGTTAAGACTAGAGTTTATTAATCGTGGTGATTATCATTACATTCTCTTCTCAGCTGACAATTCTCGTGGAGGAAGCAAGTCTTGATTTTCCACATCACTGTTTGTTGACAAACCTTAGCTCTGGTTTTCTATGATTTCTCAGATCCAATTACTTTAGCTCTTTCCTTCATTTCTTGCTTACAAGTAAAAGCTTTAAGTCATGTAAATTGACATGGTGCAATTTTTTTGTTTCACAAAAGGAGTTCTCGATGATCTTACTTTATCATCTATTACAAACTTGGCTAAAGGTAAAACAACCATCTCGGTAAAGCGTGTCAACTGCAATGCTCAGTCTCTGACGTACATTTTAGTACGGTCTAATGTTATTAGCACAAACCGCATTGCACGTAAAATCTCAACTGCCATTTCTTTCTCAAGAACCTCCCGTTGTTCCTTCATCTACAGACGCTGCATTTGCTCTCGATAAAAAGGCAGCATTTTGTTGGCTCTAATTACTTTGGCTCAACCAAAGACACTAACAATAGACTCGTTGTCAGTAAAATTAGCCTTTTATCTGTCATCCTCTCCCTTCCTCTAATTTCTAGCTAAGTGCAGTGGCAAGGACAGAGTCTGCTGAATCAAAACAAATTATTTCATCTCTCCAAGCGTCAGTTTTCTCCTTTGCAAGAGGAGCATAGTGACACACATCTCAGATTGTTGGGCAAAATGAGTCCAGTTCGGCTGACAGAGTCAGTTGGCACTCAACAAATGTGAATTTCTTTGCCCTCGAAGAAGGGCCTGACGGGAAATTACACACATATATGGACACATAGAACACGTTTTTAGAAATCTCATTCCCAAACAACTTCCAAAATTGAGGAACCAAGAAGTAAATCCAAATTGAAACTTAGGGGGGAAAAACAATTTTTAAGTTTGTCCCCTCTTTTAAGGTTAACCTTAATTTGATATTCACATGATGATAAATTCATTCATCACAAGTGTAATTAAATGCCTTGGGCCCTGATGGTTTTGGACCTCTGCCTTGAAGGGAGAGATTGTGCCGGTCCAGGTTGTGTCTTAATCCCCAGGTGATGCATTAGAGGTGATCTCAATAAATATACAAGGAGTCAGTGAGTGAGCTACCTGGCCTGTGTTTATAAGCAGTGCTTCTGAAAGGTTCTAGGTGAATCCACTTAGAGTTCATTATTTTCTATTTCTGATGCTCGTGACTGATGGTGAAATTATCACTAATATTTTCTTCCCATTTCAGACGGCTCTTCACTTGGCGCTATCTCATTAAATAATCCATTTCTTTCTTTTTTTAAAAAAATATATTTTATTGATTATGCTATTACAGTTGTCTCCATTTTTTCTCCCCGTTATCCCCCTCCACCCTGCAACCCCTCTTCCCTCCAGCATCCCCCACCCGCTTAGTTCATGTCCATGGGTTGTACATAGAAGTTCTTTGGCTTCTCCCTTTCCTATAGTACTATTCTTAACCGCCCCCCGCCCCGCCCTGCCCCGCCCCATCTATTTTGTGCCTATCAAGTATCCTTCTTATTCCCTGTGCATTCTTCCCCATTGTCCCGCTCTCCCCCGCCTCCCCACTGATAACCCTCCCTGTGGTCTCCATTTCTGTGATTCTGTTCCTGTTCTAGTTGTTTGCTTAGTTTTTGTTTTTTAGGTTCTGTTGTTGATAGTTGTGAGTTTGTTGCCATTTTACTATTTAATTTTTGATCTTCTTCTTTTTCTTAGTTAAGTACCTTTAAGGTTTCGTATAATAAGGGCTTGGTGATGATGAACTCTAAAGAATCCATTTCTCATTGACCTTCCTTCAGTTCTGTAAATAAATGCTTTAATAGTTGAAGGAGACAGGCTAAAAGGCAAAGGCTTCTATTCAAAGAAATAGTATTGCAAAATCATTTTACTAAAGCCAGAATCTTTTGGCATGTGAAAAATTGGCCCTTCTATTTTTGTGTAGTAATGTTAGATTTTCACCTATTACAACTTTATTTAAAAGAATGTGCACTGATATTTCCTCATGACACTCTATGTTCTTGAAACATTTTCTTAAAGGAGCAAAAAACATTTTTAGATAAATTCCACTTTAGTTTCTCTCTTATTCTAAGGAAACAAAAGTTTATCTTTGCTACAACTAAACATGGCATTTTCCATTCATTACTTAACTAAAAATGTATTGGAAATCTATATTAAAATCTATCAGTAGAGAAGAGGAAAGGATTTAATATTTCAGTAAAGTTGGGAAGAGAGAATGGAAAGAATGTATAATGGGTTTGAATTCTTTAACTGCTTTTTCCTGGAAGTAGGGGGTTGTGGGTTAGGAGGCCTTTCTGTAAGAGTTATTGTGATAGGATCTTCTGACAAAGGCAGCTCTTTGTCATTGTTTCTCGGGCCTGTATGGGTTGGGATAAGGACCTACGGGGATGGAATGCATGCAGACTAAACACTTTATCTGGGAATTTTTATATTTCAAAGAAATTTCTGAAGAGCATGAGATTCTTTAGCTTTGTGAAACAGTTTGAAAAACACTCTTCTAAATATGAATATGAGCAGTTCCCATCTTACCCCAGCCCTTCAGGTAAGATGCTCTGTGAAATTGAGAATTGCCTTGGAGCTTGTGAATAATACACATTCAGTAGGTTTGGGGCTGAGCTCAGAGAGTGTGTATTCACCAGCAGGTTGTGAGATTATGATGATCAATAAACTATACTTCGAGAAACACTATTTTAAGATAGAGATGGGCCATTGAGTTTCGGGTGAGCTCTTCGCTTTTCCCGTTTTTCCTTCTCCATTTCCAATCTGTCAGTGCCTTGGGTTACCTTCCCAGACGCTCTCCAACTGCTCCTCACCAAAATCAGCCTATGCAAGAAAGGCCCCTGATAGGGTGGAGTCCCCAACTCCCATCTCCTGTCCTCACCCCTCAGTCCCACGCTGTACTTCCTTTTGTAGCCTACTTGCTTTTGATGGTCGCAGGATGGTAAACTCTCCCACTTTATTCCTTTGTGTTCACAGGCTCACCATTAATACTTCTCCAGGCATTTTGTCCTTTATCTCTATGAACCACATGGCTATCTAAGAATGAATCAAAAGTGAGGTGCCTATGGGAATCACACGCGTAAAGAACAATGATAGGAACTGAGGTGTTGAACTCAGGATTTAGATGTGATTTGATAGTCACCATCAAGGAGCTGGATGTCTGGAGGAAGGTAGCTTAGACTCGTTCTGTGGCATTCTACAAGTCCTAACTAGATCCACCAAGTAAAAATTACACAAAAGTCGATTTTGGTTAAGGATAAAAAAAAACTTCCTGAAAAAATTTACCTTTACAAAATAGTTATAAGAATCCAATCACTAGGAGTGCTCAAACAGGGGATGGATCATTTCCTGTGAGAGTTTGGTAACAGAAAATATTCTACTGGTGAGGATCAGAATTCATTCATTTGTTCATTATTTAATGAATTTGATAGAGCACCCACTGTGTGGATGGTGCCCCAAACAGAGATGATGCAAAGATAAATAAGATCCATTTTATGATTTTAAGGAGCACAAAGTCCAACAGAGAATTGCACATATGAGCAAGTATACAGCAGTCTTGTGTGAGCTCAACAATGGAAGACTAGACAGAGAGTTGCAGCCCCTAGCTAGCATGAATCACAGGCATGCGAGAGAGCAAGCTTCAGGGATTCTAGCTATCTCATTTTATTATACACATTATTATATATGTATATAAACATATATATGCTTGATTTTTTAGAGCAGTTTTGGATTCACAGCACAACTAAGCAGGAAGTACATAAGGTTCCCATATATCCCTTCCCCCGACAGATGCACAGGCTCCCCAACTAGGCACCAGAGTGGTACATGTGTCACAACTGATGAACCTACATTGACACAGCATAACCATCCAAAGTCCGTAGTTTGCCTTAAGGCCATTCTCGGCATTGCATCTTCCATGGATTTTGACAAATGTATAATGACACGCATTCATTTATACACTGCACTTGGATAGCTTCACCGCCTGTCCCCAAAATCTGCTCTGCTCTGCCTAGTCACCTCCACCCCCTCCACTCAAGCTGCTGGCAACCACTGATCATTTCCCTTTCTCCATTGCTTTGCCTTTTCCAAAATGTCTACAGGTGGAATCATATAGTATATCAGACGCCTGGTTTTAACTAGCACTCATCTCTTCCTGAGACTTCATGCCAATAAACTTTTTTCATTGCTTAAGGACACCATACTCTCCTTCAAAGAGTTCATCATTAAATAGTGCAGGATTCAGAAAATAAATAAATAAATAATAACAACAGCCATAAAGTATGATAAGCACTGTAATAGATGCTGGAGCAAGGTGAAGGAGCAGTTCCCTGGCAGGGAGAGTAAAAGGGTCAGTCGATGAAGAACCCCTTTCTGCCCTGGCTGGTGTGGCTCAGTGAATTGAGTGCCAGCCTGTGAACCAAGGGGGTCCCTGGTCTGATTCCCAGTGGGGGCACGTGCCTGGGTTGCGGGCCACATCCCCCAGTGGGGGTGCTCGAGAGGCAACCACACATTGATGTTTCTCTCCCACTCTTCCCCTCTCTCTAAAAAAAAAAAGAAAGAAAGAAAGAAACCCTTCCCGATGGGAGAGGGCACCTCAACTGAAATTGAAAAACAAGTAGGATTTAACAAGTTGGAGATATCTGGGGAAAGTTTTCTAAGAAAAGCAAATAATACAAGCAATTACCTGGATGTTAAAAAAAAGATAATTGACATTTTTTTTCGGAAACCAAGAACTGTGCTCCATATATTTTATTGCATTTAACTCCCACAACAATCTCGGTGGTAAAGGTCTTTTAACTGAGGCACAGAGAAGCCACTGAGCTGGGAGGGAGCAATCTGGGACTAGAACCCAGTGATGCAGGAAAGATGTACTTAGCTGCTGCACTGTGAGCAGATCCGCAGTAAATAGGTCCCGGTATCCTGCCGTAGGGCAGTGGCAGATGGGTCCAGACAGTGGACAGATTTGAGTAAAGTACCATGTCACCGACTGAAAGAAATGCAGGAGAAGAAAAGACGGGAATATCAGTCAGGATGCGTTGAGCCTCAAGGAACAAAGGACTCAACTGAAAGTGACATAAACCAGAGGCAAGGTATCTGGGGGGATGTTTGGGGCTCCAGGGTGCCATCAAGGACCATCCCTGACATGCAGGTGTTGTAGCCAGCCCCATGTTCTGATTTCACGGGCAGGCCTGACTGTCCCAGCCCTACCTAACCTTTCCGGGCTAGAGCCCAAAGGGAGCCTTCCCAACCTTTCCCGAGGCCCGCTGCAGCCTGCACATTTAGAGCCCTTAACATGCAGCTGTGTGGACACCCCCAGCATCTCCTTCTGCTGAGGAGATGGGACATACTATGTGTGGGGCGATCTGTTCTCTATGGGACATACTGAGATGTGTTCGTTTGATTTTTAACATGGGAGATATTTGAGCTATGTTTAAACACTGAAAGTAAATACCCTGATACAATGGTAGAGATTGAGGATACAAGAGAAAAGAGATGACTGAGGGCACGACATGCACTGACTTGTACGAAGGCCTGGGACCCCGAGTGCTCTCTGCTGTGTGGGACAGGGACCCCGCATCTGGTGTGCAGGCGAGACACCCATGCTCTGGCTGTTGGGACAGCACCTGCTAATGACTTGAAGAACTTCTTTTAAAAAGAGAGAATAATACAATCATTATACTATTCCTTATAAAAATATGTGTTTAATATATCATTATGAGTCCGCATGTACTTACCACATACCTTAAGCAATTACCACTGACAGGACCAATTTGTTTCACCTGTACCCCCACTTTTCAACTCTTCCAGCCGGTACATATAAATCATTATAATACATATTAAAAATAAATAAAAATTAAAAATGATTCCTTAGTTTCTTCCAGTATTCAGCTGGTAGAGAATCAGACTGTTGACCCCAGGTAGAGCCTTTTGGAAGAAAGGAGCAAAGGAGGATTTGTGCTGAAATGCACATCTGACCCTCACTGCCACACTGTTAGGGGCATCTCCCCAAAGCAGACAAGCCCTGGGCACAAAGCAGGGCCACAGTTATAGTCCTGGCTGGTCCAAAAGTTCAAGTCCCAGGGGTTGCCCTGTGGCCAAACTCAGCCACACTTAATTCATTCATTCATTAAATATGCACTAAGCACCTTTTCCGTGTCAGGCACTGTTCAAGGCACTGGGCATAGAGAAGCAACAAATCAGACATGACCCCTGGCCTCATGGGGCTTCTAGCCTAGCACAGTATGCTCCCTCTGCCCCTATGAATAATCCAGCACTCTGCTCTCTTCCAGTTGGTGTTCTTTGTGAAGCAGTGTTATGACACTGAAGGAACTTTTTAAAAAATTTCATCTAAAATAGCTAGATCTTTTATTAATGTATGTTTATAAATTAAAATTAGAAGCAACCTAAATGTACATCAGTATGGAACCCTTAAGAACATAAGTTTTAAAAATGATGAATTAGATCTGCCCATATGTGCATATTACAAATATATACTCAATGTTTGCTTAAGTAAAGGCTTTCAAACTTCAGCATGTATGAGAATGACCTAGAGGGCTCTGCATAATAATAAAGTGGGAGAAAATTTGAGTTCTGAGGGAAATTAGGGGAGAGGAAAAAAAGAGGTGGGAAAAAACAGTTAAAGAGAAACAGCCGAAGAGACTTTGGAACAAACTTAAATATTCCATTTTAGTTATTTGCTCTACTGTCCTGCATTCGAACGCTTTGAATTGTCTCTGAACCTTTTGGTATTGCTTTGGTCAATAGCACTCAAGGGGTGCAGGGATCTGATGTATTCAATGCAGGGTGACATGGTGCAGAAAAGGGAGAGCACATGCAGAGGGTGAGACCCGGGACAAGGAAGGACTGAGCATTTAGCAAAAGCAGGACATAAAAATCAGAGGTGACTAGGAGCCATGGAAGCCCAGGAGTCCCTGGGGAGAAAGAGCAACAAGAGATAGATATTTTTATTTAAATATGATGAAAATGGGTGTGGCCATAAAGCTGGAGGACCGGTGATAACCATCAGCTGATATCCAGCCAGGGACCCATACCGAGCACAGACAACAAGGACAAGTGCAGCAACGTTACAAATAATGCGGACAGGGTCATGGCTGTAGACAAGGGGTGAAACAGAACATGAATAAGAGAATATACTTACTCTCAGAATGGAGCCCTGCCAAACTGTTAAACAGTTTAAGGAGAAGACACCCTCCTCAATACCAGCAAGGATTTCCTAACCAATAAACAACTGATTCCAAGTAATAAGGTTGCAATCTATACCTTAATACCACCTGGCATCATTGGCCAAACAGAACACCAGTAATGTAAGAAGCACCTATGGTAACAGTGCTCTTTCACTGTGGTAATAAATTAGCACAGGCTGCAAAGTCAACAACCAGTTAATATTCTAAAAAATATTTTATTGTAATGTGTAAAAGTTGCTTTTCCACCAGCAACGTGATGACTCAGCCTTTTGTGAGAGAAAGAGTATAAGGACTACCCCTGCAATGCCTCCTATAGAGCTAGGTACTTTCGAATCTGCTGCTATGGCACCCTGTGCTGAATTCAGTCACACCACTTATTATATTATATGTCAATGTCTGATCATTTGTCCTTTTTCTCCAGGTTAGAGTCGGGGACTGTGTCTTTCATTAGGCCCTAGCATGTTATACTGTCCCCTCAGAGGGACTGTTTCTGTAATGAGTGCATCAAGGACTGTGTGTGTGTTAGAGTAGCCAAAGAAAACAATACTAGGCCTTAGGAGTCCCTTCCTATAAAATGACAGGGTTGAACTGCACCATGGCCAAAGTCTGCAGACGTACAGGGCATTATTTGTCTAAGATACTTGATTTGTTTAAATGATTTAGAACTTCCGTAAGTTTTCCCGAGAATCTATCCACTGCTGTTGATTCAAGCATTTCTTTAGAGAGGACGGAATCTGAACCCCTAGAGAACAGGGTGTCCATCAGGCGCTGGAAAATCCCAAGGCTCTCAGAGATGGCGCGATAATAAGACGGTGATTCTTGGGGGATCTGTGGTTTCCGTTTCAACAGTAAGTCACTCTAAGTGAAAGAAGCCAGACGCAATAGGTCACATAGTGTAGGATGAAATATCCGGACTAGGTCAATGCAGTAGGAAAGTAGAAGGTGAATAGAGACAGAAGGCAGTTTAGTGGTCGCCAGGGCCTGGAGGAGGGGGGATGGCTCAGGGGAATGGGGAATGATCGTTTAATGAGTAGGGGTCTCCTTTGGGGGTGATGAAAATGGTTCAGAATTAAATAGCGGGAACTGTTTCACACTATGGTGGATTCACTTAATGCCACCAAATTGTACACTTTGTTATGTGAATTTCACCTGAGAAAAATTAGGCCCTGACAACCTTGAGCTAGGTCAAAATTTATATGAAACTTCACTCCCTGAAGTTAACAAATTACGTGGTGTTAACTAACTTCAGAAACTTCATAAAGGTCTACTTAAGTATCTTATTTGTACTGCGTTTATCGTATAAAAAATCTCTTGGCTGATATGCTTTAAAAATAATGATGTTAATAATAGTTAACATTTATTGCGTGCTTATTATGTTCTAGGTGCTTTTAATTCTCACAGTGCCCTGTGAGGTAGGTCCTGTCGTTATTCCAATCTTACACGGGCTCCAGTTTGCCCCCCGGAGCAGGAGGTGGCAAAGCAGGACTCAAAACTCTGCCCTGGCCGGTGCAAAGCCTCTGCCCATTGCTAATGACTCTGGGTGCACAACTGATACAGCCCAGGGTGGTATGTGCAACTGATTTGAAGAGACCTTGATTGATAAGATAACCAAGCTGTTCATATGTTTTTATAATAGCAAAAATATATCTGTCTAGTTGTCAAGTGAATGAGTACCAAGACAGGGTCTTGTTGGTGAGCAATGCCCTTGAAGAAGGGGATGGCAGAGTTGACCCATTAAAGGGATTCCAGCTACAATGAGCCTTATAAGCTCCAGGTCTCTCGGGAAAGAAACACTGTGAGAATTCTGCTGACATTTTTTGCATTCAGACTTTTTTAATGACACAGATGCTCTGCACCTAGGTCCCTAGAAACTTCTCTAGAACAGACAAGTGATAACACTCTCCACAAAGAAATCCCTGGCAAGATCAGCTGTGTGAACATCATTACATCGAAGAAGCCCCTGCTTATTGGGTAATTCTGACAAAACACCTTAGGAGATTGCCCACAGTATAATTGTGGGCAAAGTCTTTATTGATATTTGAAATGCCATGCCTGAGAAGAATCTTCCATATTTGTGTACATGGCTATTTATTAATCCTGATGTATACTCTGATGTGTCCTGGGGCATATATCCTTCACCTACTAAATGTGATGCAAGCCTTGGACCTCAGTGTTCTCGAATAGTCCACACCATCTGATGGCAGGTGATGTGACCCTGTGGCATGAGCTCTGGGCTTCCATCCAACAGCATTTAAATAGTATGCTCTTTCAAGGGGAACTTTTCCCATGCAAAATCCATGCTCCACGTCTTTAACCTGTGACTCCCTGCATCCTCCAAAAGTTGTCAGTAGGTCTGAAAATAACCCACCCATCATGGAACCCATGAATGGCACCCATCATGGAACGTTCATCCATTCCTTGTGCTCAACCGCTTCTGTTGGCCGGAGTCTCTGCCTAGATTATGGACAATATTTAAAGGTGATCTTGAATGCTGTCTTTCACACACAACCCACATCCAAATCCATCACTAACTCACCTTATCTCTATCTACAAAATATATCCCAAACCTGAGAGCCCTCAGCCTCTTACTTGGCTCTTGTAATAGCCCTCTAACTTGCTTTCCTGCTTCTACCCTTGCTCTCCTGTCCTATTACATAACTAGAGGCCAGAATGTTCTTTCTAAAACAAATAAAGTAATAATAATGATGATCAAATCAGATCTTGTCACCTCTTACTCAAATCCTTCCAACAATTTCTCATCACACTTTGAATCCTACCAAAAATATTTATTATGGCCTAGCAGACTGCATACCTCTGCAACCACACTGCCGTCCTTGTGAGTCTATTGTAATTTGACTGGCCTCTCATTCTTCTTCAAGCTCACCGAGCACATTTTCATCTCAGGGCCATTGCATGTGTTGTCCTTTCTACCTGGAACGTTCTTCCCCGGGCATTTGCCTGGCTCACTCCCTTATTTCTTTCAGGGCTCTGCTTACATGTCACTTTTTCAGTGAGGCATTCCCTAACCAACCTATCTGATACAGCCCTCCTACATTCCTCATCTTTTTACCAAACTTTATTTACAGCATGGATCACTTCTGACATATTTAAATATGTGTTGAATGAAGAAATGAATGGTCTAGCACCCTTACTAACAGCGCTACGGAGTGAATTCTATCATCTGAAGTGGTCCAACTTTCTAGGACATGTCCCTTTCCCTGTGCGTACAGCATATGTCCCTCAGACACACTTTCCCTGGCAGTAAAAAAGAATGCATGCTTTGGAAAACTAAGTCCAAACTAATCACACTAACATACAATTTCAAGAACATTGGGCTTCACTACGTCTGCCATGTTCAATTTTTAGAGTCTGTTGATTGTAAGTAATCTCGCTGCTCATATATACTTGTGCTTAAATCCAATCCTTGACACCCAGCCTCCTGGACAGAAATGAAACTGGATTGCTGGGTGTATTTTGGAAGTGCGCTGGAACTGGTGCACGGAAGAGGCCTGCTGTTGCAGTGCGCTACAGAGTGATGGCCTTCAGCATCCCCTTCATACAATAGCTTGAAAAATACTGCCATCGGATTTCAGTATAAAATCTTAACAGCAGAAAATAATGGAAAAGAAGGGCCAACTTCATCTCTGAACATTGAATGAGATAAATTCCTAGCTGCTGTTCTCTAATTTGTTAGCGGACCAATGTTCTATGTAATTAGGATGTAACCATTTAAACACTCAAAAAGTGTAACAATCAGTCTCAGTACTGTCACTATAATATTACCTTCTGCAAATGTCATTGTGTTGTGTCCAACACCAGTTTTTAGTGAGGTATATCTAAGACACGTAGTAAAAAAAAAAAATTGGTAAATTATCCAAGTTCCTTTCACTGTGACTTGGAAATGATACATCTTTATAGAATGAGACCTCATATTGGACCAGGTTTTTTATTGAAAAAATTCAACTTGTGTTGATTTAAAAAAAAACATGAAGGTACAGAACCACTAACCCCATGATCTCTGAAGGAATGAGAGTAATAACACTGAGTCATAGATTCCCAAAGCATGCAAACATCTTTCCCCTGCAGGAGCAGAATTACAAGATGTTTCACGTGACATGGTTCAAAGGCTTCCAGGGGTCCTGGGTGGAATAGGCGAAGACTCAGAACTGAGTCACACCTTTGAAAGTGCTGGGATGCTACCAACTGCCCCCCATGGGTCCTGACCTCAGTGAGAGCAGGAACACTGGGTGCTTTGGATTCAACATCTCACTCAGTTCATAACAAGGGAGTGATGAGTCACACTCCAGAGCCAGGACTGGCAACTGTTTTAGGGCTGCGTGTATTTACAAGGTGAGAAAATAAGCACGGAAGGAAAAAGTAAAGGGTGGAGACATGGAAAAGGGAGAGGGAGTGGCAGAGAGGGAAAAGAAGAGCAGGAAAGAAAGAAAGGGAAACCTGACGAGGTGGGATAGAGATAGGGGAATAGTATGTGGAATTCTAAAAAAGAAAAAGAAAAAGAAAAAAAAAAACTCCCTTCCACCTCCAACTCTCCTCTCCGGCTCCCTCCCTCGTACTGTGGATGGCCCAGGCTGGGAGGGTTGAGAAGCAGGAGAGCTTCAGGCCGTGCCCTGAATGTCCAACGGGCTTCCTGACACCATTTTTGTCTTCACTCTAATCGATGTTCTTATTTCTCCTCTCTTTTTTTGTTTCCTCTCTGTATATTCCTTGCCCCCTCCCCCTTTCCTCTTCACAAACACACTGGTTTTCTATCATTTGGAAAATGCCTGCAGAGGAGGCCATGTATTTTCTTGTGCCCTGGAAAAATGTATTAACACACGGAATGGACATCCGAGTCCCTGGAGCCACTCTGCAGCACCAGCGGCCGCTTTCCTTTCATCCCAGGTGGCCGGGACGTTCAAAACCACTTCCCTGTGATAGGCGCCTGAACTTACCAGAAAGACCTTTTGCCCCAGACCCTTAGTTCCTCTTTCCATCTCAGCCCGATCACTTCACTAGGTTTGGGGTTTTTTTCTACCCCAGGGCACTTTGGGCTAGAATGCAGAGGAAACAATAGAACTAGAGCACCAGGCCTGAGATCCAAGGCAAACTGTTAAGTGTCTCCCGCATGCATTCTCTCACCATCAGGAAATGTGGTGTCCTTAAGTATCAGCTCCCTGGTTTACTGTACTCAAATTCCAGTTCTGCCACTTTCGACTGGATGGATCTTAGGTAAGCTAATTAAATCTGTTTCCCCTTCTGGGGGAAAAAAAAGTCAATAATTCATTCCTCAAGGATAGCTGTGAAGATTAAATGAGATACTTTCTGTAAAGGGCTCAGCGCTACTGGTGGCACAATCAATGTGAGTTATTATTATTGTACTACTCAGTAGAGGATCGTTGTGAACAATCTTCGCAGAGCAGTATTCTTGACTGCCAATGGGCGGGTGTAGTTTCTGTTGTTTCTCTTCCAGAGGCCTGGACCAGTTTAAAGCCCTGGAAATGTAACCTGTTAGTACTCGGCACAGCTGAGAATCTAGAGACCCCAAGGTCCCCTGATAGGTGAAGGGTTGGTCTGTTACCAGCCAAAAGCAACAAGCCAGGATTGCTACAGTTGTTTTCCTTAAGAGTTCTGCCAGTTCAGATTGTGAAAGCACTGTGTAAGAGGCTGGGGTTTTACAATCAGGTAAGACAACAAAAATACCTTGTTTGTGTACTTTCTTGTTGACTTTGGTGTTGATGGGTCTTCTGGGATAAAATAACAAGGAAGTATTAATGCCTTCTCTATCTCCTACACAGTATTAGGATTTTATGTATCCTAAAATGTAATATATATTATCTTTTCTTCTGTCAATATTTATCTAATACTGTCTTCTACCCACAAGCTGAGATAACGCAGGGCCTCAATAGTTTGGCAAGAGAGTGTGGATTTGATATCATCGTCAGCCTGAAGATTCCAGCTATTGTTTAAAGAGGTGGGAAATGGTTTGCCAGGTCTTGTGGAGGAACCCGGTAGTGTTCTAGGGTCAGTGATGGGTCGCTGGCCTTCTGGGTCATGCATGCATCAGGCTGACTGAGGCATACCTTGGCCTCGTAGTTGTGTTGAAGCCTCATCTGTCAGCTCCCTCCAGTCTGCATCAGGCTCCTCCCAAGCTCCCAGATCTCATTTCTACAGGCTGGGAGCAGTGGTAGGGGAGTGGAGGGCAGTGATTTCTTTCTACCTCATTTCTAGAGAGTGGGCTCTTAGCACTTTATTGTATAATAGGTCTGAGAGCCCCCAGGGTACCTAAATACAAACTATATAGAGAGATATCTACACATACAGATGAACAGAGACTAGGAGAAAATCCCTTCATAGGTTAGAAAGCTCATTTTGTGGATGATTTTCTTTCTTTTTATTTTGCTCTTCTTGTTATGATATTATTTATGAAAAAAAACATTTAAAACTCAAGAAAAGGGATAAAACCAAATTCTCTCATCTGTAATGTATGCTTCTTTTGATGGTGTTCTTTGGAACAGGAATTTTTCTCCAGAGGCTATGTTTCCATCAGCTGTGGTTAACTTGCACTTCTTATTTTCCCTTCTGAGACTGGTGATGCGCGTCTCACTGGGTCAAGCTGATTGGAAGCATTAGGGAAATTTGGTAACAGAGTTACACAGGCTGAGCTTCATAAACTCCCGGCTCCAAAAATCAGGCCCTGCTGATAAAGGGAGCTCCCGCTGGTTCAGAAAGGACATTCCAGAAAGAACCTAGGTTTGGGGAACTGAGGACATGAGCCACTAACTTGAAAACTCCAGATAGTTTATAAACCAAACTCCAGATAGTTTATAAACCAAACCAAACTAACTTGAAAACTCCAGATAGTTTGTCCTATGAGCAGGACAAAAAAACATTGAGTTGAAGGAAATTTTTCAATTTCAGATTATATGGCACTTCCAAATGGAAGTAGCAAAGATTTATTGTTTTTACAATATAAGATAGTGTCCTCCAAAACAGATGAATGATTGGAATAGTTCATGAAAATAATCTGAAGGACATCATAATAAATCTGGGAAGTTATTTCCTGTTTTTGGTTGGCTCGGCCTGAAGTCTTCACTGCCATAAAAGTGAATGTAGTTTCTAACTTTTTATCTGGCTCTCAGAGTCAATTTATGCTATAAACTCATTCCTCTTCAACTCACTCTTACCTGAACCAGATTATTCACAAGGAAGTTTATAGTTGTTGGTCTTTCATGGGGTTGATCTTACCATCCATATCTTCGGATGTTATCATCTTCTATTTCTATTTTACTCAGGTGCAACCTGTATTCTCATAGGAGCTGAGAGTTTGCTATTTAATTCTCCCATTTAATTACCTCTCTTTCTTCTTCTGATAAATGTCTGTCAGCTACAATGGCAAGCTCATTCATTCATTCAACAATCATTGTTGAGGAACACTGTTTTGGAGGAGTGTACACTCTGAGAAAGGAAATAATTACATAAATGAAATATTACATAAATAATTATACACAGTACACAAACAATTTAAGGCAGGATGTGGCACAAGCTAGAGGAATTTCAAAGAGGATTCTTTTCATCCAGGAAATGAGTTGCAAGATGGGAAGGATATGCTAAGTAAGAGGAACCATATGAACAAAGTCAGGAGGAAGAAAAGCACAGAATATATTTGGAGTAGCCGTGAGCCATAGTTGAAGTTTTGGGGCTGAGTAAGGTAAATGCTCAGAGCATCCATTTGGAATTGATAGGGGAACTCAAGAATTAAAGATTTTAGCTTCAGTCTTAGTTGATAGGCTTCAGTGATTAGTGCGTGTGGAAGGTTGTTACTCCAGGATCTGGAATACATGAGCTACCTCTGTGACTCCAGGAGGTTGACAAACAATTCAACCTTTGTGCCCAGGGAGTCTGCAAGTGGTGGAGATGGTACCTGCGCCGTTGTGTTCCAGGGAGGGAACTCTAAGATGAAAAGTTTTATTGGAGGGTTTGAAAAGAGAAGTGACTTGATCTGATTTAAAATTTTATGGCTACTCTGGCTGGCTGAACAATTTTTTACTCTAGAGATTCTGACTCGACTGGTTTAAGGAAGGGCCTTAGATTTTAAAGTGCGCCTGACCGAGAACCACTGCTCTAGAGCTTGCAATGTGTTCTTGCATTCAGTACTCTGAGTCTCTCAACAACCCTGTGCAATGTGTCATTGGAGAAACTGAGGCTCAGAGAGGCTTAAGTGACTTTCAAAGGCCCATGGCCCATAAGGGATATATCTAAGACATGCTGAGAAATTGTGGCTCCAGCATTAATCATCGCTCGTCTCCTGCCATACAGGGTGGACGTGGGGTGGGGGGACTGATGACTCATGAAGAGTATTGCTTTGGAGACACGTGATACCTACCTACACCTCCAATGGGGAAAAAAGAGATGCTTCCCCTTACCTCAAGCTACAGTGAGAGGAGCTTTCAGGGAAACACTTGGAGAACTTGATACAAGTCGTCTGGGGTCTGGGAGAATGCAGGAACCTGGGATCTGATACTCCCTGAGAAACCAAAGGTAAACTAGACAGGTACAGAGTTTGCTGTATGTTTGCTGAGTGTAGACAAATGCATGACAGTCACAGCTCTGCCTCCCTCCGTTGTCAGCAGACAATCTTGCCTCCTACTTCACTGAGAAAATACAAGCCCTGAGACAGGCCTTCCCTCAACTTACAAATGTATGTGCAGTCATATTCCCCTTTCTTCTGTTATCATGGGCAGCATGCTCCTACTCCCACTGGAGGCCAATTTCTGCCCCTGGTTTTTACATCCTGTCCCCTTCAACCCTCTCAGAGGCCTTGCTCTATTGGATCATCCCTCTCATCCTGAGCTCACATTTCAAGGAATGAGCTAGATTCTCTCTCTTACCTCAGAGTCCTCACACACACCATTTCCTTTTCTTGGAAATACTTTCCCACTTCACGGTTATAATTCTTACTCACCCTTCAGGTCTTTGCTTGAATGCTATTTATTTAGATGCGACTTCCCTGACCGTCTCTCCCACAGCATTGTAGAACCTACTGAACTTTCTTTTCATGACATCAGCTCACCTGTAATTTCTTGTGCTATGTATGACTTGCCCACCAGATAAACACTGTCTTGTTAACTGCTATACCTCCAGTACTTAGCTTAAAACCTGGCATATCAAGTACTTATTGCTGTTCCCTGGCTGGTGCGGCTCAGTGGACTGAGTGCCGGCCTGCAAACCAAAAGGTCGCTGGTTGGATTCCCAGTCATGGACATGCCTGGGTTTCAGGCCAGGTCCCCAGTTGGCGGTGCATGAGAGGCAACCAATTGATGTAGCTCTCACACATCAATGTTTCTCCCTCCCTTTCTCTCTCCCTCACCCTCCCTGTAAATAAATAAAATCTTCTTAAAAATAAATATTTACTGCTGAATAAAATAATTAATGAAAATTTAATCATATCATCTGTACCACATAATATTTTTAAATGTCTTCTTTTTCTTCATAGATTTTAATTTTTTATTCTAATAGCTATCACAATCTTTTCTAGGATTGCATTAAAAAAGAAGGGCACTGTAGCATTTTGTTCTTATAATTCTGTTCTTTAAACTTACTATTTATTTTTAAAATTTTTACTTACTGATTTTTAGAGAGAGAGAGGGAGGGAGAGAGAGAGAAACATCGATTTGTTGCACCACTTACTTATTCATGTATTAACTGGGTGATTCTTATATGTGCCCTGATTGGGAATTGAACCTACAACCCTGATGTATCCGGATGATGCTCTAACCAGCTGAGGCACCCAGCCAAGGCTTGTTCTTAAAATTTAAATAAATGCCCTGTACATAGAAGATTCTCAATAAGAACTACTCCACAATCATAAAAATCCTGTTCTATGGAAAGATCCTTAGAGATTCTATATTTCAATTTCCTCAGGAAGAAAACCCAACTACTGCAGCATTTTTGGACTGAATTATTAGTGCATTATTATTATTATTTATGTACTTTTGTCTAGAGACCACCCGTGGGGAGACATTCTAAAAATTCAGAGTTCTATCTGAAAATTGTGAAGGAGGATGATCATCAGTTAGTTTACATGACTAAATCTTATAAAAAGCTTAGTTTTTCTATGCAAACCTAAACTCATTAAGTATTCATTTATAGACACAATGGACCTAACATTACATGAATGCTCATGTATGTAACATGCATGCATGTACCATTTAAACACACAAATATGTATACACCTACATATATAATTTGAGGAGGCAGAAGAGTTAAAAAATTATTTTAAAATGAGAGATCTCCTTACAAACAGTGTCTACTGCTAGACTTGATGTAAGTCTTGTTGACCGACTACAGCATCTGTCGCCAGGTCAATGTACATTATCGACCTAAGTACAGTTAGCGGCTTCACAGACCAGATTTTTCTGGAGTTCTATCCAAATAAGACTAACAACCTAGACTAACCGAAAAGGCAATTCAAGTCTTGACCGATGTCTCCTGAACATGACAAAGAAAACTTCTTAAAAATCCTCTTTCCCAGCTTGAATTTCCACGCCCACCACTCCCCCAAACAGGAGTCACCTCTCCCGTCTTCTTTCGCTCCAGCGTAATTCAGCTCATACAGGTTCTTACTCATCTTCCTCACCCCGGCGCCGACCCGCGGGCGAGAACGCTTCCGGGAAGGGGCGCAGGGCGGACGGGGTGCCCGAGGGGTGCGCCCGGGTTCAGGGCGGTCCCCTTCCTCAAGGGGCTAAGGGACTGGAGATAAAAGGAGCAATGAATAAGTACAGGGCAAAAAATAACATCCCCGACCACACATAATTATCTACGGGGCGGTGGGATACCGACTCTGGGTAAATTAGGGACTGTGAGATAGGCGAGATCCGTACCGAGGTGCGCCTAGGACCCGGACCTGGGCAATGAACTATCTAATTGATAAGTATTTGTGGAGCCTTCTGACTAGTGTTTCTCGGGTAGCTGTTTTGTTGTCTTTTCCTTTACAGTCACGGCTGCCTTTTAGCTGGGTAACATAAGGATCATGTGTCCAGCGGGCAGATAAAAACTCTTACAACTTTACTAAGAGGTGGTTTGGGATAAGGACGTGGTCTCTGAGGTCCCTGAAGACTGGAGCACGGATGTCCTGGGTCCCAAGTGGTCCGGTACCCCTCCAGTTTAACAGTTCACAGGGGCAGTTTAGTCCGATGCGAAGCGCTGAGTGGCAAGGGCACCTGCTCCTAGGACTATGCACCTGGCCTCAGTCTCCAGGTGAGTCAGTCGGGGCTCCACGGGCGTCCGCTCAGGCGGTCAGCGGTGGCTCCGCCCACTGCTCCTCTGGGGGCCCCCTGCGACAAGTCTGCTCTCGCGCCGCCATTTTCGGCTACGCCTTCCGCTCATTTCGACTCTTTTCGGCTTCCGTCCCAGATGATCCCACCCCAAGGGTGCCACCGCCTCCTCCATCTCTCGGAGCTGGAGCCTCCCCCTCGACCAGTGGCGTAGCCGGACTCTGAGTCAGTGCCAGGCACCTAAGGGCAGAGGTCCGGAGCCGGGTGTAGACCCGAGCGGGGGCCATGGAGAAAGCGGCCCGAGGCGCTCTCCAAACTGACTGAGAGGGCCTGTTGCGGCTGCAGGCGCCATGGACCGAGCCCCAGCAGACCAGGTACGGGCCGGGGGCTGGGGGTCGCCGCTTCCTCCCAGGCGGGCCCAAGTCTCCGAGCGCTGGCCCAGACGGCCGGAGCCCTCGGGTTCTTGAGGGCGCAGACCTGCTTCGCCTGGGAGCCTGGAGGCGCCCCGATCTCCTGCATTGTTCCAGATGCCGCCTCGGGCTTGGGGACGTTTTTCATCCCTGGTTAGCAGCCCCCACTCCAGGCTGGGGACTCGCTTTTGCCCCTCCTCCCGGGATTGGTGAATGGGGCCAAGAAGACTCCCGAGTTGTCCGTGCTCTCCCGACAGCGTTTCTAAGTTTATAACTTCTAGGGAATCTACCCCCAGCCCCTCCCCATTCTCTTCAGTTCTGGAATGTGTTTTTCAAGGTGGAAAGGCTTTTGAGGGCTTCTCACCCAGAGAGACTGTCCGAACGCGTGACAACTACCGAGGAAAAGGGGGTTATGGACTTTTTTAGTGTACGTTCCATTGAGCGAAGCATTGTTTTTACAATGGTTTTGGGAAGGTGTTCCTTTTAATATATGAAATACTACCGTTTCTCCTTGCCTTCCTGCCTAACCTTTTTGCAAGAACTAAGTGATTTTTAAAAATTAAGCTTATATCTTAAGGGTATAGGTCCCAAAGCATGAATTCATTTCTGATCCCAAAGTAGTCCCATTAGTGTTCTGCTTTTAATTGCACCACCGAATTCCTGATTATCCATGTTAGTAGGTGCTGAAAATAAGGGCTTTTACGTTGTCATCACAACATAAAAAGTAATCTGAGATAATGTTTTATTTCCCCCCAAAAGTTTTAAGTATTTTCTATTCTTGAGACCTCTGTGAAATGACATAAATTGAGGTCGAAGTTTTTCACTACATTCCCCTCTACGGTGGAAGGCCTTGTCGAGTGATGAACGAGGCTAACAGATGAAGGAAAAGGAGAGATTAGTGGTTTGCCTAATTATTTTACAAATGGATAATTAGCACCTTAATAAATTGAGAGAGGGTTTCCCAAATTCCTCAGTATGATTGATTATATGTTGCTAATAAGAGCCAGTTTTGATTTTGAAATTGGGCTCTTTCTGCGGGCAAAGCAGTTTCCTAGTTGTGTATATTTGTTTTGACAAACACTTTAGTCATAAAAAAGCTTTATGTGAATATGACTCTGAAAACACAAATAAGTTTATGAAACAATACATGTATTTACCAAAGCAAAATCGATTGGAGCCTCTCGACAAATACATACAGACTTTCCTGTTACCCAGAGCATTCTATATAAAGCTTATATCCAGTTTAATGAAAAACAAAATGTTAGGGCATCTATTTAAAATGCCTGAGAGTTCAGAGCCTGACAAGTGAATAGCAAGTTTTCTTGAATGATTTTCTTGTATGCATGTCACTAATGAAAGGGTTAAACATTTTACCACGATGCCAGAACTATAACCAGTAAAGCTGCCACCTGTATACTTATGGTTTCTTTCATCCTAGAGGAAATGTAATTAACTATTCAGATGGTAACCTGTGTGTGATTATCTTAACAGCAAATGCTGTGAGGAGATTATTTGAACTAGAGAGCCTCTTTTTCATCCTATGTTTTCCAAAGTCCACAACCTATTTAAAATCCTGTAGAAATTTAAGAATTAAAAAAATATATAGTTTTCCTTTGAAAAATCCGCCCCCCGCCCCAGTACTTCCTGACTCTTCCCCAGCCTAATGCCAGGTAACAGAAAGATTTCAAATGAGTTTATGAAACCGAACCTTGTCTTCCCTTCACACACACTCTCAGCAAACTGAGATCCAAAAGAGCGGTGCTACTTCCCCTAGTTCATGCTGTAGGCAGTATGCAGGGGTCCCTGAATTAACCGGATGGCCTGGAAAGCTGGTGCTTCATTTTATATTAGCATTTTTCTGGGACAAGACTCTGGTATTTTCATAATATTCTCAAAGGGATCCATCATTGAAAAAGGGTAAGAACCATCGACTTAATGGTAGATTGGGGTTAGAATTGAGATTTCTCGAGTTTGTGGAGTTCTCGATTTTCTCCATTGTACCAGAGTAAAGTAATGGTTTTTCCAGGTTATTAGGGATATACTTTTATATTTGTTTACTAGTGAGGTGAATTTAGATAGGTAAAAATCATGAAAAATGTGTGATAATGTGTGAAATTTCCATTTTTCCTCACAAAAACGTTTGTTTTTTCATTTTAAACTAGTGTTGGTTTATATTCAGAACTCCTGGGACTGCCTACAGCATTACAACGTACTCATAATACTGAAGTGGTTAGCAATTAATATAAATTAGGGTTTTTTAAAAAGTACTTAATACAAACTATCTGCATTTCATCTTATTCTGATTGAAACCCCTGGAATATTGCACAGTGTAACTTCTTTAAAAATCTAAGTGTGTTTTGCCTGAAGGTATTCATGTTGCTGTTCTTGGATTACCTCTTTTTTAAAAAAATATGTAAAATCTGTGATTAAAAGGATAAATTGTGTATATTTTGTCAAGATTATGATAAAAAGTTGATCAAGATTATAAAAACTAAGTTACTAGGAATACATGCTAGATAATAGTCCTAATTGCAATAGTGACTATATGAAACAATCTTATAACCAGAGGAGAATTTCAGCAATAATATCCTTTAGCAAGACTGTTTTAAATAAAAACAAGTAGCTTAATTTTAACTGCCAGAATTAGATGTTCTAAGAACAGATATCACTTGGTGTAATACAGTTTTTTGTCCTTTAAAAAAATGCTGGTATAAAGGGATGTGAAGAATAAATCATGGAGTTCATTTTGTTTATAAAGGCTTTAGTGTTTCTATTTTTAGGAAACTTAAGACAGTGTATGTTCTGAGATTAAAAAAATATAAGCAATGGCCTTAGAAGTGACAGAACACTTGAGGTTTGTGGCCTCTTTTGTATTATCAAATAATGTAAACATTGGCTTAATTTTTAGTATATCAACATTGAATAGGTTTTTTGAAAAATTTACAAAATTGCTGATTGCGAATGTCTTTAATTCTTATAAAAGCAAATATGTAACAAATAGACATGACTTCACACAAAGTACGATTTACCAATAAATACAAAATTATCTGGCTTATAATCTTTAATCTGTAAACTTCAAATAATAGCACTGTAACTAAACATATTCTAAATAAGTTACTACATAATGTAATACATAATACTTATAGTCTGTCTTTATAGATATAAGCTAGTGATCTGTCTTAACAGATTTTTAAAATAATACTTTTATAATAAAAAAAAGCAGTAAATAATTCTCATTTAATGAAAATACCACTTGGAAAATTTAAAAAACATTTTGCCCTAAACCCTTAATTCAAAGAGGAATTTAAAAAGTAGAACTATATGTTATTAAAAAGGTGATAACATACTGCATGTGAAAACCTGTGGGATGTGGCTGAAGCTATACTCTGAGGCAAATGATAGTGTTAAACATTTTAAAGGGAAAATAAAAATTAAGCATTGAAGGTAAGGAGTTAGGGGAAAAACACCACAAAAGTGAAAGAGGAAATAAATGTAAAAACAATAAAGTAGATAATCCAAAACCTAATATTAAATTTAAAAACTGTGTTTTAGAAAAGTGTCATTTTAATAGGATTAAATGCAGTCTATTTTAAGAAAGGGGTAAATGTCTGGATAGTAAAGCAACTGTACAGAACTTAAGTTAAATACTTTGAAGTCTTGCGAAACATGTGTATAACTACTGCAGTTTATTTTGGCAAGTGGTTTACTTTCAGTATAAGCTATTCCAATAAGAAAACAATACAGCCAGCAGGTATTTTTTTAAGAATTAAATTGTTTTTTCATTCAGCAGACATTTGTTTTACTTTTGGCCATGAGAGATAAAATATCTTAATATTTGATATATTTCTACCTTAGCATAGAATGTGAAAGGTTTCCATGGTCATATTTTTTCTGTAGGTGTGTGGTACATATCGGAATTTCACTGTAGGTGGGTGTGTTACTTTGTTCTAGTTCAGTTTTTATATTAAGTGAGTGTCATTCTTCTGTTGCTTAGTCTAGGAAAATCATTTGCCTTCTTTTAGAGGTTCCATTTTAGAGAGTTTGGTATACGTTTCCTCCTGGTATGACCTTAAATAGGAATATTTGCACATTTTCACTAAACCTGTCATTCAGGGCTCTTTCCAGAATATGTGCTCAATGCATACTTATTAAATTACATAAGCTGTCAGTGATCTCAGTGTATTTGTTTAATTAGAAACTCTTTTAGCCCCAGCTGTTGTGGCTGAGTGGATTGAGTGCCATCCTGCGAACCAGAAGGTTGCTGGTTTGATTCCCAGTCAAGGCACATGCCTGGGTTGTAGACCTGGTCCCCAGATAGGGATGTGCAAGAGGCAACCTATCACTGTATCTCTCACACATTGGTATTTCTCTCCTTTCCTTTCTCCCTCCCTTCCCCTCTCTCTAAAATAAATAAATGACATATTTTTAAAAACCTCTTTTAAACAAGATTTTTATAGTTTCATGTTTGAATAAATTCTTGGATTTTCTAGATTATTCACATCAAAGAGGTTTTATTATTAACATTGGTTTTAACATATGCAAAATTCTAATTAGCGTGCGACTGTTTTCAAATACATGTTTCTGGGAAATTATGATTCCTCATTAATTTGGAAAAATCTAAAATAATTTCTGAGAAAGAATTTTACTACATAGTTTTTTAAAGTAAGTAGTATAGCAATATATTCTTTGTAGTTTAAACTTATACCATATCTGTGTATTTTTTTGCTTTAAGAAGACAGCTCTGTGCTATAAAATTTGTGATTTCTAAGAAATAGATTTTGGCAAAGGTAGAGAGACCAGACACTGAAATTCAAACTGAGGAACATTGTATGAAGTAACTAGTCTAATTTTCTCATAATGTTTTTGTTTTCTACTGTGTAAGACACTTTTCTTTGATTTTATATGAATACTGCCAAAATCTGTTGCTTACTTAACATATTATCTGTATGGACTTTATTATGTGAAATTTTAGGAATAGCCTAGGGTCCTAACAGTACTTTCCAGGCCTGAGATCAGCAGATGCACATTTTGATGTAGGAGACTGAAGGCCCAAAGTCACAGTCAACAACTTTTAAAAACCATGGAGTTGTAACTAGAGGAAAGTTTGCCAGTCTGTTCCTGCTAGTGACATCTTCTGTTTGTACAGCTGTTGACTATACAGCAGCTTCTCTTTTTTGCTGAACACAAAGGATCATTTTAGTGTTTGCGATTTTATTGTTGAACTCTGATATCTAGAATTGCACTTAGAATAGAAACCAAAACAAACTTTAATAATTAAGGATATAGAGGGGTGGGCAAAAGTGGGATTACAGTTTCTGAGTACACAGAACAATTTATTACTATATTAGTATTTACTCACTCATTATTGTATTATTTATTATTAACCTGTTTTTGCCCACTCCTGTATACTATGTATTTGTAGACATTAGTTATAATTTATGCATGACACTTTTAGAACAGTGGCTTCCCTAAGTTCCTAAAACTATTAAATAAAAGTACAGATGAAACTAGGTATTAAAAACTTAGAACTTTTGACTTGAGCAAGAATTCAAATTTGTTGTTATGAAAGTAATTTATGATCTAGTATTTTTTGAGGGGTCTGTCAAAAAAGTACTGTTTAAAATTTTTTCTTTCTTTATAATTAATGTTGCTTCTTTTTTCACATTAGACAGAGAACATATTCCCGTAACCATGTAACCATATTCCTTACTGTAAAACAAATCAGTGTCTTCTTGTCCAGATTTATAAAACTGTTCAGAGTTCTCATATGTTCAGGAGGACTTTTTGATTTTAAAAAATCCTAAAAAGTTACGTTTTTAGTATAAAGTGTGATTAAAGTGTGATTTAAGTGTGATTTTCTTATGTATACATATACATAAGAAAATATGTATATGTGTGAACTCATAAAGCGAGTTTCAATTATTTGTGCCTTGTTGAAAATTGGCTTTTTTCCTTATTAAGGAAACATTTATTATCTTGATTATTTTATGCCTCATACAAACAAGTTCAGTGTTCTAGTGACTAACAGCAAAAATTACTGACTTATTCTATTAATATTTGAAGTTTCTGCCTCCTGTGTCGATATGCAAGAAATTGAGTTTAGTTCACAGATATTTGTAAGTACAGGTACTACATCTACTTCAGATAAAAGTAGACTTCAAAGTTCAATCAGATGGGAGGAAGGATAGTGCATTAATACTGCAATACAGTTCAGATGATTTTTTCCTTCTCTCCCTTTTTACAAGCACTTCTGAATTTACAGTGGAATCTTTTTAGAAAAAATTTTTTTGAATTAAGGCTATATATTGAGTATATCAAGTCTTAATTTTAGATATTCTTGGAATTTTTTCCTGAGAAACATGCCTGAAATTTATTCCGAGAACTATGCCTTGGTGAGAGCTTCTAACAAATGCCAGCCTGGTGTGTTTGTTGGAGAAAAGTTCTTTTTAATGATTACATTTTTAAAATTTGTTGTTACAAATACAACAGATGCAGAAGAAAACCGCCCAAATCCATGGTATAGCTAAGTGAATTATGGTAAGGTAAATACTTTGTAACTGTCACCTAAGTTAGGATATAGACCTTTGCCACGTACCCCAGAAGCTCTCCAGGGATCTCCTCCCAATCACAGCTCCCTCTTTCCTTGTAGTAATTCCTATCCTGATTTATGGATCTACTTTTCTGAATTGTTTTGTCACCCATATGTGCATCCTTAAATACTTCAGTTTTTTAAATATGTCTTTTAAATCTCTAGATTTATTATAAGATACAAAATAGGCGTTGGCCTGGTAGCTCAGCTGGTAGAGTGTCATCTTGATATGCCAAGGTTGCAGTTTTGACCCCTGGTCACAGCACATATTAGAATCAACCAGTGAGTCTACGGCCATACCAACCTGGACGCGCCCAATGTCGTCTGATCTCGGAGGCTAAGCAGGGTCGGGCCTGGTTAGTACTTGGATGGGAAAATCAACCAGTGAATGCCTAAATAGGTGGAACAATAAATTGGTCTTCCTCACTCCCTCCCCCCTGTCCTCTCTGTTTCTTAAAATCAATTTTAAAAAAGAAATATAAAATAAACTAAAATGGAGTGCATATTCTGGATTATTTTAGTTTGCTCAGTTTGTCTCCTAGGAAACTGAAGTACTTATTTTTTCCCTAGTTTAAGTATGAACCAGAAGTTTTCTTCCCCTTACGTCTTTTTTAAAAAATTCATCTTAGACATTTTCCTTCCTTTTAATTTTACTGTACTAATGTAATTTCCTGAAATGGGCAGAAAGAGACTTTTTTAGACTATACTAACAAACATAATTATCCTTCAGAATGCTGTTTAATGATTTTCCCCTGCCATAACAAAACTAGTTAAAAACATATTGTTTCATATCTGAAAGGCTAGATTTCATACCATCAGCTTTATTTTGGGACTTTGAGGTATGACTGATTTCCTTGTACTCTTGATTGTTTTAACAGCTTTGATTACATAAGATGTGAATTTCATAGAAACGTAGTAGCCTTTGATAAGTTTTTTCCCTGTTTTATTTAATGACTTTGTCTGATCATATTTAATTATTTTAATTTGTTGTTATGTTCCCTTAGATGTTTTGTGAGTACTGAGGAGACCTAAGTACTGTTTGTAAAAACTGACTCATGTTGTTGTATTGTGTGTTCATATTATTTAAGTATTTTGCTCTTTTGTTAATGATGTGTTTTACTTTCTCTTTGAAGAATGTCAAGCTGTCAGCTGAGGTGGAGCCATTTATTCCCCAGAAGAAGAATCCTGATACATTTATGATCCCTATGGCACTCCCAAATGATAATGGAAATGTTTCTGGTGTAGAACCAACTCCAATTCCCAGCTACTTGATTACCTGTTATCCATTTGTACAGGAAAACCAGTCCAACAGGTAATTTGTCGATTATTTTCTTTTTTACTTGGGAGAGCAAGGTGTAGGAAACGTAGAAGTTGACGAAACACATTACTTAATTTTTTTCCATTTTGTAACTTGTAAACATAAACCATTTCTCTATTTTTTAAGAGTAAATAAAATAAAATGATGTAGAATTTCGAAATTTATTACCATAGTTTATTTTCTCACTCTTTGAAAGGTTATGGAGTTTTTTGGATATACCGTATTTGCCGTGCATGATGCACACCCATGTGTTGTGCACATTATACACGGGGTTGTTCTACCCGTGGTATGTAATCACTATACCCAGGTATAGTGCACGTCCTTATTTTTCCCTCAAAGATTTGGTCAAAAAGTGTGCATTACACACCACAAAAAACAGTATCTCGTAATGAGTAACTGATTTTGTTTGAAATAAATTGACGTAAATGGAGGAATGAATTACTCAGAAAGAAGTCAACAGAAACCCCTTTTTGAGATTAGGCATCTGATCATACTGGCTAAGATAGTCTAGCATAAGAAAAAAATACCAAGGATCAGTCCTTAACTTTGAAGCTTTTGTGCTTAGTTAGCATATAACTCTAAACTCAGATTCTAGTTCTAAATTTAGCTTCTATGCTATAGTCTGTAGGATGATTTAGCAAAATGCTTGCAATTCAGATAATGTGTGACCTAGTAACCACTAGGGTGTAGCTTGAGATAGTCACGATAGCCTTTCTAACCCTGCTCAGATTGTCTGGCTGACTAGCACTTCATTGGTATACTTCATTTTATGGCTGTATAAAAGTAATCTTAGACTCTTTCAAGTTACGTCACACACAGAAAATTGTACTTCTCCCCTAGCACTTTGGAAAAAAGGCTGAGGTCTCTGCCCAGCCATCCTGGGGGCAAAGGCAATCAATGTTACTTCATGTCTTTGACCCGTTGTGACACACTAGTGTGCTGAGGCACATTCTTTGAAAATTTTTGAATATATGAGACATGAGACCACTAAACAACTTTTTCAGAAATTAAATATTGTAGATAATCTGAAGCTTTTAAAAAAATGAATAGATGTTATTTTTTAGAGAAGTTTCACTTCACAGGAAATTGAGCAGATAATAACTGCCCACCCCCCCACCCCCCCAGTTTCATCTGTTATTAACATCTTGGTTGAGTGAGGTACATTTGTTACAACCGATGGACCAGAATTGATTCATTAGTAACTAAAGTTGGTAGTCCACATTAGGCTTCCCTTTTGGTGTTGTACAAGGGGGGACCCAAAAAGACCTCGGGATTTATTTGTAAAAAATATGTATCCTTGCATGCTTCAGTTGCCTTTAAAGTACTCTCCATTTGATGCAATATACCTATCAAGATGTTTTTTCCACTGCTCAAAATAAGGTTTTCAACTCACTGATTTTGATGTGTTAATCCTTCTGCCATGTTTCCTTTCACCTCATCCACATTGGCAAAATTTCCCTTTAAGAGCTAGGGTAGTGCATGGGGGTCGTGCCATTTTTGGTCAAAAACTGCTGAACATGGTATGGTGTGGGCAGGTGCACTTGTAAATCACCCATCACAAAATGGACAAACGTGTTGAAAGAGTCTCAAAAACATTCACTAAAGCTAAACGCAGTCTACCACCAGCTGGTACACTCATATAGGTGGGTTCCTAAGACACTCACCTAGCAGGGGGAGCCTGTACTGCAAGGGGCCCGCCCTCCAGAAGATAATTTCGGTTTTATTTTAGGTCCCCCTTTGTACATCCTGTGGGTTTGGACAAATGTATATAATGACGTTTCCACCATTAGAGTTACAGTATCACATGAAATAGTTGCACTGTCCTAAAAACCCTCTGTCCCACCTCGTCATCCCGTCTCCTCTCCCAGACCCTTGAACCACTGAACTTTTTACTGACCCCTGCAGTTTCGCCTCTCCCGTGGTGTGGCAGGGTTGGAACCATACGCTGTGTAGCCTTTCAGACTGGCTTTCACTTGGCAATATGCACTTAGGGTTCTTGCATATCTTTTGTGACGTGAGACCTCATTTCTTTTTCTTGCTGGGTAATATTCCAGGAAGGGACATTTTTGTATCATATTCATCATCACTCAGGCTGCAGTACGGGCTCATAGAATTCATCCCTTTTGGTGGTTGTGCACCCCGTAATCTGAAACTCTTAATAGTTTTGGGGATTGGACAAGTAGTAGAAGCTAAGGGATCTGTCTCAGTTAAAAACTCTTTGAGTTATATGGACTGTGTCCAAAGTGATTTGTAAACTAATAATAGTATTTTTGTAATTTGACAAAATGGCCAAGTGTATAGTATGGTAAATTTAATTTTACTTTCCTTAGCAAATGATCTTTTGAGAATTCATGAGTAAGCTAGCTGATGATTTAAAAGTATTTTTAGAACCATGGCAGTGAACATTTTTCCATTTTGCTTTGTCATAGCAGTAGCGAGGCAAAGCTCTATGCCCCAGTTCCCTATAACCCCTCATTTGTCAGCAGCCACCTTCTGTGAGAAGGACTGCTGAGACAAGAAGAATCTTGCTGGTGCTTTATAGGAACTGTGCTAGAGGAAGCTCTAATGCTAGGAATAAGATGGCAAGGGACAGGCTTGCCTTTTCTCTTCTTTCTCTTGGACCTGAAGCCTGCTTCCATTGCCAAGGAGGGAAGCCAAGAAAAGAGCTGGACTTGGCCAAGTGTTTAGGGGAGTATAGGAGAGGAGTAGGAGACCCTGGTACTGAGCTAATGAGATGTGGAGGAATCAAATCACCCATTGTAATGATCACCGTACACAATGATCGTCTTACCCTGCTCTTTGCAGAAGGCCGTCACAGTTACTAGCATTGGATAGGAACTTAGGACTCTTGGCAGGTCCAGCAGGTAGGCGTTTAACTTTTAGACAGCAATGTCTTGAGGATGTTGAAGGGATAGTACAAATAACAATGGTATATACTTTTAAAAGTTTGGAATGTAGTAAAACTATAAGGTTGAATTCCTTTATACTATTATTTAGATTGTTATTACATATATATAATAATTTCTGTAGCACAGGTGGCAAACACAAGGCCTGCAGGCCAAATCCAGCCCTCCACCTTGTTTGATCTGGCCTGGCACCTTGTTTCTACCTGGCGGCAGCACCGAGCTCCTTGCTGCTAGTTAAGGAATAGTCACATTTATACAGTCCTAAAATTACATTCAGCCCTTTGAAAGCAACTGTGAGTCTGATGTGGCCTCCGGTGAAAATGAGTTCAACACCCCTGCTCTGTAGCAAAGAAATTGATAAGATCATAATTTTATCTCGTTTTTCAGAATTACTATGAAGCCACTATTCTTTTCTGTTTTCTTTATTCAAGTGAGTGACTTGAATCACTCATTGAATCACTCATTGAGCCATTGCCAGTGTGGCTTTGTTGGTTGGAGTATTGTCCTGTAACCAAAGGGTTGTGGGTTCAATTTCCATTCAGGGTGCATGTCTAGATTACAGGTTCAATCCCTGATCTGGGTGCATATGACCCTCAGTCTGGGTGCATGCAGGAGGCAACAAATTGATCTTTCTCACATTGATGTGTCCATCCCCTTTCCTCTCTGTTCCTGTCTCCCTACTCTAAAAAGTAATGAAAGAATGTCCTAAGGTGAGGATAAAAATAAAATGAGTTGAGATTTTGCTTTAGCATTACTCTCAGAATTGTCGATAGAATTGTTCTCTTTTGATTTGGTTTTACAGACAGTTTCCATTATATAACAATGATATACGATGGCAACAGCCCAATCCGAACCCAGCTGGACCGTACCTCGCCTACCCCATTATATCTGCTCAGCCACCTGTTTCTACAGAGTATACATATTATCAGCTGATGCCAGCACCATGTGCCCAAGTTATGGGTTTCTATCATCCTTTTCCTATACCTTATTCCAACACCTTTCAAGCTGCAAATACTGTAAATACTATAACCACAGAATGCACTGAGCGTCCAAATCAGCTTGGACAAGTCTTCCCATTGTCTAGTCATCGAAGCAGAAACAGTAACAGAGGACCAGTGGTACCAAAAGTAAGTGACTGATGTTGATTGGCTTTTATGTTTGATGTTTCTGTTAATAATAGTGTAAGTGATTTGCACTTGTATTGATTGGCTTTTTATGTTGAATTTACTGTGAAACATTTCATTCACTATTATAAAATAGCTAAGGGTATAATATTTATAAGATAATTTGTTTGTATTATTTTGTTTCCTTATTCTTAATTGGTGATATGATTTATAGCCTTCAAGTTCCTTCAAAGAGTTTTACATAAACACAATGCACAAATATTTCCAAATTATTTTAATTTAGTGATAAAAATTGCATAGTGTCACCAGTATTAGTAAATGCTTAGTATGGATCCCTTGCTGGCAGTGTTGAAGGGCTAATGCATTTCAAGATATTTCAGTCTCCAGAAATTAGCAGGAGGTAGTTATGGAAAAGAACTTTTGTGATTCTTTAAGTCTCTTCAACTTTTATTGTTTTTATCCTGTGAATTTTTAGGAGGAATGCCATTTTGCTATTCAAAAGGTTGCTTTTCTATTGAGACCTTACTATCAAAGCAAATAGGAAAAATCATCTTTCTTAGCACTTTTGACTAATGAAAGGCAGTGTTCTTAGATGCATCTTACTTCTCTATCATCAAGGAGTTGGTGCTTTGCTAGATTCCACTAGCCCAGCTTGTTCATCGAAAAGTCTTTGTTGACCTCTGGCATACTCTTTACAAATTAAAGTACAAACAAGTAGCAGAGGTTGTTTGAAAGGCTTTTAGCCTTCATTACTGGGTACACCCTGGGTCAAGGGAAGTTTTGAGGGATCTCTAAAAATGAAAAGAAATAAGTATTGAGAATAAGACAGTAGTATATACCTTCCAGTTGTTGGAGAAACATGATTCTTAGAATGCATTTCCAGCACTTGGAATGTTAAATTCAGAGTTCTATTTTATAAATTGTGATTTGTGATAAATACTCATATTTTTTTTAAATGAAGGAAAGAATCAGCTTTTAATAGTTCCTTTGTAAACTCCAAAGCAGGAATTTCTTTTATACTTCATGCCTATCATGAAACCAAAATTTAGTCTTTGTAGAAGATACTACCCTTCAATTTATCCTTTTAAATAATAATTTATAATCCCTTTATGACATGACTATATTGATTGAGAAAATTAAAAGTGCAAGTAATAATTAAAAATGAATTTATATTTTATCTGTAGTAGTGTTAATGGTTATTTGAAAAATAATGTTTAAAATGTGTGTACAATACTTTATTTAGCTATTACGATTGGCTGCAAATAATATCATGAAATCCTAACACACTAGCCGTGTTTCCCCATGAGGTGGGAGCCACTAAGTTGGAGCACACATTTAGGTATATTGTATAGTGGATGTGTATTTTATAATGTTTAATACATTGAGTAGAATCTTAACTTTTTTTTAACTTAAATCAGCAACAGCTTTTACAACAGCATATAAAAAGCAAAAGGCCGCTGGTGAAAAACGTAGCTACTCAGAAAGAGACAAATGCAGCAGGTCCTGATCATCGGTCAAAAATCGTGCTTCTGGTAGATGCTTCACAGCAGACCGGTAAGGCAGGGGTTCTTGTATACAGTGTACACCACTGATCTTTATCTGTCGTCTTGCATTGACTTTACGATTGTGGGTTGTACCGCTTTTCATGATTCTAGACTTCCATCCTTCCATTCTCTTGCCACTTTGTTGAAATTCTCTAGGAAAGATAAAACAGTCTGTGTCGGTAATGTTCTTTCAACTTGCTTGCTGGCGTATGCACCAACCCTGGCTTATTGAGCAGGGCTTGAGGTTTCCTTATAAAGTAGTGGAGCAGTTTAGAAACCAGAGATGGAATTTTTCAGAAATTGTAGAAATATGAAAGTCATTTCAGTAGAAGTCATAATTGTACATATTTTTATGACTAGATTAAAACCCCGTATGACATACTCTAACATTTTATAATACTTTTTAAGAGAGAATTAATAAGTTTTCAGTGCATATTGTGGCATAGATCTGAAGCAGACCTATGAATTCAAACAAGTAAGAAAGATTTTTAGAGGATGGTCTAAGCATTAAATAAAAAAACTTTATCTTGGTAATAGATAAGAATTAATAGTCTTAAAGTATTCGATCTATTTTCTAGTTAACATCATAAAATTCCACCTGATTGCTATAGAGTAGATAGATATCTATCATGTCCCACCCATTGTCATTGACACTCGTAAGAAAAAACCCTTGTTAATGATCCACAGCCAAGAATTAGATCTGTTCAAAGGCACATTGGCTTTTTACACCTCAGCAGCTTCCACTCAAATGCAGTCTGGCCTAAAATGAATTAAGTGGTGCATACTTTCTTTCCTTTGGGATGTACCTTTTCTTTTGGACTTCTATTGAGTTATCCTTTTACTACTGCTTAGATACATTAAGGGCAAGAAAGGACCTGGGAATCAGTTACAATCTTGCTGACAGTACAGTCATTGTGTGGTTTGTAGGGCATAAAGCAGTGAGATCAGCGGACTGACAGATGCCTGGGGTGCTATGGGAAAGAATCACAGTGTAATCTAGCACAAAGTTTTCTGTGTTTTGGTTGTCCCTAATCATAGTGACTTATTTGTACATGCTTTCAGCCTTGGGACTGTGTTTAAAAAATTTGTGTACTTGTTTAGTTTAATCATTGTGACCACAAAATCAGCCTTCTGAAGTATAAGAATTAGAAAATGAAAAGATGAGGTATAATTTGAATAGGTTATATCTTTTATTTATATTCTTATTTTTTAGTTTGTTTTGGAATTCTAGGATTGTGCATTCTATTTATGTTTGTATTCTTTAGTGTGTTTTTGTTTTCTTAGGATTAATCGGTATCAGTCAAAGGTAGAATGAAATACTATAAAATAATTTGTAACAGATTTTTACTCTTAACCACAAGCTTTTATTACTTAATAAGAATTTACTAAGTGAGGCAGATGTAATATAAAAAAGTGAATTGCATTTAAGTGTGCTACCAATAAACAAATTTAAGAAAAGATACCATTTACAATAGCAACAACAATATAGTTTCTGGCAATGAACCTTATATAAGATGTATAAAACATTTATGCAGGAAATTATAGTTTTATTATAAGACATTAAAAAATATAAATACTAGGTTCATGCAGGGTGATTTGATATTGTAAATGTAATTTTTTCCCTAAGTTAGTCTGTAGATTCAGAACAGTTCCAGTCAAAATTCCAATAGAAATTTTTGGGGAACTTTACAAACTAATTATAAAATAAAAGAGTACTGGTCTAAGAAGACCCAAGACATCCTTGGAAAATAACTTTTTCTCTATATGTCAAGACCTAGTAAGCCATTTTAGTTCTTAATGCTTATACAAAAATATAGTATACAAAAATTACACAAAACAGAGCCCCAAAACAGGCTCATATATATTTGGAAACACATTCTTGAATATGAGAAATATCAGAAATAGCATTACAGGTTTCTAACCTGTACCCCATGCAGATCGATTCCAAATGGATTAAGGCTGAAATGGGAAAACCACATGCAGAAAAAAATACAGGCAGATATCTTTATGATTACAGGGAGGAAACTATGAGTAATATTCAGAATTACTGTTTATCAAAAGTGAGTAAAGAACAAGCTACAAACTTGGAAAAGGTTTTTACTGTGCATATAGCTGACAAAACATTAGTATGAGGACATGTAAATAATTCATATGAATTGATAAGAAAGTGATCCCACCTTGCCCTCAAAGCCCCTAGGACATAGTGCCAAGGGGCTAAAACAGTTTGACAGAACTACAGCAATTTTTCCTTTGACCTAATTATCCTACTCCTGTGAATGTGTCCAAATAGAATCTCCCCCTGAGAAAGAAAAGGAACAACGAAAACACTAAAAACTTCCCAATGTCCAGTAACAGCTGATAAGGCAAGAAAAGCTCAGGATATCCGCTCAGTGGAATAATATGGAGCCTCCTTACATTGTCATTATGAAGAACATATACTTTATGTTAAACAGCACAACTCAGAATAATATTGAGGCTGTATAAAATTAAGTAAAGGTGGGAATGTAGGGAAAAAGAAAATTTATGATTTGTTGTATTGGTAGGAGATTGTTAGGATTTTTTTTTTAGTTCCCATGATTACAATTTGTGAAATAGAAAAATAAGAAAAAGACAACTCAGTAGAAAAATAGGCAGAAGTCAGGCAATCCTAAAGTAAAATTAAAAGATACTTCACAGAAGGGAAAACATGAGTGGCTAAAAGCCTCAGTAGAGATCTCAACCTCTTTTAAGCAGGAAAATCCAAATTAAAACTTACATACAGTGAGCTATCTTTTTATACCAGACAATTGGTGAAAATTATAGCCTAGAAGACAGTATCAAGTATTTGGTGACTATGTAGATCAGTGGGGGATATTTATATCCTGCTGTCGAAGTGTAAATTGTTTTAACCACCTTTGAAAATGATTTGGCATTACCAGGAAAAGTTGAATGTATGCACTGTATCTCCTAGGCCCAGAAGTATTTACCTTAGAGAAACTCTCACATACACACATACATTCATTTGTCTGTGTGAGAATGCTTATAGCATTATTGTCCTTAATAATAGCAAAACCCAGAAACAACCTGGGTTTCCATCAGTGGTACAGAGGATAAGTACATTACCGTGTAGTCATACACGGTATTCTAGATTCCAGTGGCGTTAATGAATTGCAGCCACATGCATTAGAATTGCAAACCCAATGTCGAGGGGATGGTGGGATGGGAAGCAAGACCAAAATATAGGCAGTATAATTTTATTTTTATAAAATTAAAATTGCAGTGTTACATGATTTATGTTTTAGGAGTACAAAAATTCATGGTAAATCTATTTTAAAAAGTGAGGGATTAATAAGCGTAGAATTCAGAATAGAAGTAACCTCTGAGGGAGGAAGAGGATGCAGTGGTGGAGAGGGCACGCAGTGGACCTCATAGGACTGGTGATGTTCTCTTTCTGAAATGGGTAATAGAGGTTTGTTTTATTTCAGTTATACTAATATTTATTCTCTTCATAATAAATGAATATTATAAACCAACTTGTCAGGAATATCTTAACTTTTGATGATCATTTCAAAAAGTTTTCACCACTTACAAAGTTGGATGTCTTTATTTTCTTACAACCTTAATGATAATTTGACAAGAATTGATCAATTTGGCCCTCACAAAAGAGTTGTCACATTTTTCTTGCCTTGTAGATTTCCCGTCTGACATCGCTAACAAATCTCTCTCAGAGAGCTCTGCCACAGTGCTTTGGAAGTCCAAAGGCAGGAGGAGAAGAGCATCCCACCCTACTGCTGAATCCTCGAGTGAGCAGGGAGCGAGTGAAGCTGACATTGACAGTGATAGTGGCTACTGCAGTCCCAAACACAGCCACAACCAGCCTGCTGTGGGGGCTTCCCGAACTGATTCTGGCCCCATGAATGTATGTACCATTGCTTTGATTTCTTTATCAGTCATCTGTGTCAGTATTATTCTTGTTACCTATGCTGAAGTTTAAGTATTTACTTTCATGAACAATTCCTGTAGTAATATGATGGTTAAAAACATTTTGTATGTTTTATTAATATGAAAAATATTCATTTATGGAGAAGTATATTTTTTCCAAGGTTGTAATAAGCATCCTTCATACTAGTCTAGATTATGAAATATTTGTAAGGTATATGGTATTGATTTCGAAGTGGAAAATAATTGTCGTTTTTGTTTCTATTTTTAGAATGTGGAATCATCTGTATGTTCAGGTACTTATTTTTCTGCATAGTGTTTTTGCTATACTTTCTTCTTTGTCCATGTCAGAGTTTTGCTTTTAAGCGTGACGCTTGCTGATGTTACAAAAAATTAGAAATCTTCTAAAGAGATTCAAGTTAAATTGAAAGTACAGTTTTGCTGATAAAATTGAAAAAATGCCTCCCAGAGGTATTCAGATGTATGACACTTACATTACTAAGAACTGGAGTACCACTTAAAGTTTATAGAAACGTGTCCACTATTATGTTTATAGTGACTGGATTTCAGCACATAAGTTAAGGAGCAATTTAGGTTTGGGCATCCTATATAAGGAAATCATATTTTAAATCTCATTTGTTTGTTATAGGTGGTGTAAATTGGTCCAATGTAACTTGCCAGGCAACTCAGAAAAAACCTTGGATGGAAAAAAATCAGACGTTTTCTAGAGGTGGAAGGCAGACTGAACAAAGAAATAATTCACAGGTAATTTGAATTAGGTTGGACAAATTTGAGTAGTGTGATATGAATTACTATAAATGATATAATGGTTTTGAAGGTCAGTATTCTTAACTTTTAGAGATGCATATTGAATTACTTAAAAGTAAAATATATCTGTAACTTTAAAATGGCTTAGCCAGTATTATTTAAGTAATGAAACAAAATGAAAAATGTTGGAAGTAAGTTGTGTATATATATATATGGCTGCATATTGTACCATTTCCTACTTTTTTAATTTAAGAAATATATTTGAATACTTCATAATTGTAAAATAGAATACCCTTCAACCCTGCTTCACTTTGCTGACTTATCCATATAAAGAATAAATATCGATTCTTTGAACTCAAGACTGCAGCCTTGCCCGTGTGACTTCGCTCGACTGTAAACACATGAGCCACACTCGGCGTGTTGCAGTGCCATAGTGATGACTGCCTCTCCATGCTGCGGCCAGATCGGGCCGCTTCCTGACCTTGGAGGTAGCGAGGTCTAGCTGCAGTAGGGCAGGGCAAGTTATACACTGTCACAAACTTCCAGTAACTGTCTCCTGTATCAGTTGCCTATGAAATCAGGAAGTTATGTACTAGTCAATATTTTTCCCTTTCAACTTCCAGATAGATTGCTGGTTTCCTTAAATCTAGTCAAGGAATTAAGGTTATATGACTAGATCTGTGCATGAACTGAAATAAGAGAAAGTTATTAACAGATTAATAGACAAATACTTGCCTATTTTTGCCTCCCTAAAGTGAAGTTGTACTTCAGATGAGCCCTAATGTTAATTAGGGTGTCAGGAAAGCAAGTGGGCTAATGCCCTCTTCCCCGTGGTGGTTGCAGAAATAAGTCATTGTTAGTTGCAGGCTTGTGAGGCAGTCTAACTTTATTTGATTAAAAATAAAAGAGCTAAAACAAGAATTGTTTAAAAAGATTAAACAAAATCTATAAAATGTTTGGTTAAGTACTGGAATTTTATGTTGAAATTGTATATGCTAGACCTGTCAGTTTTGCAGCCTCAGTACTGTTACTTTTGGTGTCAGTAGTAGCCCACTGGAGAGAAAATAATACTGATATGGAAACATATTTTCTCTCTGCTTCAAAAGTCGTAAGAAATGGTGAAAGAACAAAAAAAGAAAAAGAAAAATACTATGGAAATACATGTAGTATGTTAAGTTTTGTTTATTTTGTAACTCTCCATTCCATAAGACCTAGAGACAGATGTTGTATAAAGTGTGTGCTTTCTTTTCTACTTCTGATGCTTTGTTATATTTTTCTTTTAAAAAAATTTTTAAAGATTTTATTTATTTATTTTTAGAGAGGGGGAAGGAGGGAGAAAGAGAGGGAGAGAAACTTCAGTGTGTGATTGCCTCTCAGGCGGCCCCCACTGCAGACCTGGCCCTGCAACCTGGCATGTGCCCTGACTGGGAATAGAACTGGTGACCCTTTGATTCACAGGCCTGTGCTCAATCCACTGAACCACCCAGCCAGGACTGTTAATTTTTTTAAGCATGTATTTGTTTCATTTTTGACTTGCAGAATCTTTTTAAGTAAAAATATTCTCCCTTTTAAAATCTCTGATTATTTTTAGACTTAAAATGTCTTTCAGAAATCAAGTATTCCCTTGTATTTTCTGCCATGTTTTTATAGACTGATGTTTCAAGACTTTTTTAAAGTCTAAGATTAATAATATCACAACCCAGATATTAATATAGTCAAGATACAGAACAGATTCATCACTTGTGTTGCCCTTTTGTAGTCACATTCCCTTCCTTTCCCCAACCGTACCAGCCTCTCCTTAACTCCTAGAATCCATTAATATGTTTCCACTTGCTATAGTTTTGTCATTTCAAGAATGTTGTATAGCCCTGACTGGTGTTGCTTAGTGGATTGAGCATCGTCCTGCAAATTGAAAGGTTGGTTCCGTTTCCAGTCCAGGTCTCCGGTTGATTGATGTTTCCCTCACACATCAATGTTTCTCTCTCTTCTCTTTCTCCCTCCCTTTTCCTCTTTCTAAAAATAAATATGCCCTGGCTGGTGTAGCTCAGTGGATTGAGCGCGGTCCTGCGAACCAAACGATCGCAGTTCGATTCCCAGTCAGGGCACATGCCTGGGTTGCAGCCCAGTTCCCAGCAGGGGACTCACGAAAGGCAACCACACATTGATATTTCTCTCCCTCTCTTTCTCCTTCCCATTCCCCTCTCTCTAAAAGTAAATAAATAAATAAATATATTTTTTAAAAAAATTCACATTTAAAAAAAATAAAAATAAAAATAAATAAAATCTTTTTTTAAAAAAAGAATGTTGTATAAATGAACTCATACGGTCTTTTAGGATTGGCTTTCTTTCACTTACACAGTTCTCTAGAGATTTATTCAGGTTGCTGGACATGTCAGTAGTTCATCCCTTTTTGTGGCTGACTTCTGTTTTCATAGTGTGAGTGTACCACAGTGAGTTTACTGATGTAAGCATTCATGTTTGGGGTCGGGTGGAGTGACATGCATTATCAGATTTTCATATTTTTCTTATGAAGACCTTATTTCTCAAAACTTTCAACCTTTTATAATTATGCACTTTTGTGAAAATTCATTGAGCTGTATGCTTCTGTGTACTTTTCTATGCGTTATATACTTCAATAAAATATTTACTTGAAAATAATAAGACATGGTTTTTTCCCCATGGTTTTTTACTTAGGTTGGATTCAGATGCCGAGGACATAGTACTTCCTCAGAAAGAAGACAGAATTTGCAGAAGAGACAAGATAATAAGCAATTAAACACCAGTCAGTCTCATAGAAGTGACCCAAATTCTGAGTCTTTATATTTTGAGGTATTTTTTCACACTCTTTGAAATCTGTTATAGCAGAGGTTCCCTTTACAACATTAATTTTCTTCTATTATAATACCTTTTGTGTCTTAATATGTAACTCTGTTAGATTATAAATTACTTAGAAGTATTGACTTTATTTATCTATCTATCTATCTATCTATTTATTTATTTATTTACTTACTTATTTTTAGAGAGAGGGGAAGGAAAGGAGAAAGAGAGGGAGAGAAACATCAATGTGTGGTTGTCTCTCATATGCCCCCAACTGGGGACCTGGCCCACAACCCAGGCATGTGCCCTGCCTGGGATTCGAATGGGTGACCCTTCAGTTTGCAGGCCAGCACTCAATCCACTGAGCCACAACAGCCAGGACTAAAAGTTTGACTTTTTTTTTGTCTTGGTTGTATACAAGGTTGGACAAAAGTAGGTTTATAGTTATGAGTAGGTGATGCGGTTTATTCTTATATTATGATGTATTATTGTATTATTTTCCATATGAACAGCTGTAAACCTGTCTTTGCCCTACCCTGTATAGTTAGTCTAACATTAACTTTATTAATTTTACTTCTTTAAAATTTTGCATGGGTATTCATCATTTTGAGATAACAAGTAGGGGTAGAACTTGATTTTATTTTATGGGGATTTCACCTACTATAAAACTTCCTTCATAGTTTTTGTTATTGTTCAGTCTTTTTGTCAGGTTTTTCAGATTTGAATAAGTCGATCTAGTTCATTTGTGCTGCTTATTAGGAGAGTCTTGGAGAAAGAAGAAAAGTTATTTTATTTTCTCTAACAGGCAGGAAGTTTATATTCTAATTGCAGTAGTTCTATTTATTTATCTAGTTGAAGGCCTATTTGTATGTGTGAAAGTAAGGTACTCTGAATGATATATTGAAGTAAATAAATGTACTACCCTTATGGAGGTTGCTTTGTAGTAAAGAATGTAGATAGGTATACTCCTAAATATTTGCTTGAGTGTGGTTGGAGTTCAAGGGAGAGACAAGTCCCTTTGGACTCACGGCAGGATGGGAAAAACATTTGGAATAGATTTGAAAGAAGGAGTTGTGTTAAGATGCTGAACAGTATTCCAAGTAACTCATTAGAGAGTAAATCATTTTTATTGGGTCATAGTTTCTGCAAAATAGGTTAATAGATGAAGATTAAGCTGGAGACATGTTTGAGCCCAGATGCTGGAGATGAATGTTATATTGGATAAGCTTAGTAATTGACCTAAAAGACTTGGGAATGCATCCTAATTATTTTATCAAAAATGGTACATGTGGCAGATTTATTGTTTGCATTTAACTATGTGATTGGTTCCAAACTTACATTTAGTTAAAGATACTAGAAATAATTTTCAATGTAAAGGAAGATATTGGTTAAGAAATTACTTTGGGAAATTTAAATTTTTCTTTATTTTTTTAGCTTTAAACTGTGATGGGTATGTATAGTAATACAGGACAGGTGGTATATTAATGAACTTCATATTAAGCCATGTGTTTAAATTTTTTCCAGATTATCTGAAATGTGATAAGACCCTTTTTGAATTTCTTTTCTATTACCCTATCATATCAGGATAGAATTATTAATAATAAAAGTTGAATAGTAGATGAAGAAATCTAAAGGATGGATGTCTGTGGGTATGTACCCATCCTTGAATAACTAAATTAGCTATGTTTAAGACTGTAAATAGTATAATATTAGTACTTAAAAAGTTAACTTCCTCATTTTTTATTACTCTTCAGCATTATAAAAGGTCTTACTTAAGAGTTTATTTCTTTGAACTGTTTTTATTTGAAATGTGAAACCTTCAGGATGAAGATGGATTTCGAGAACTAAATGAGAATGGAAATGCTAAAGAAGAGAATATTCACCAGAAACTTTCTTCAAAAGTAGTGAGTGACTCTTTTTTCAAAAAATATAAGCAAAATATGTGAACATCTTTTGAATTATGGCTATGTTGAAAAAAATGTTACAGGATGTGGGGCAGCATAGTATATAATGGTACGTTTAGTACTTCAGTATTTCTTTTCAACATAGCCAGAACAAAGACACTTTCCTAGGAAAGTCATGTTTCATTATATATGAGAAAATACCATTAATTAAATGATAACATACAACACACAGTCCATACTGAAACTTCCCCAATTGTTGCAAAAGTTCACTTTGGAGTTACTTTGTTTTCAGTCCTAGGTGCAGACGAGCATCACTTATTACATTAAGCTGTTTTGTCTTTATTATTTCTCCGTCTAGAATGGACCCAACATCTCACTCTGTTCTTTATGACATTGAATTCTTTGAAGAGTCTAGTCTAGTTATTCTGTAGAATATCCCACATTCTTGATTGTCTTTTCTTGTTATTAGACTTTCATGGAATCACTGACAAATGATTTTCTTTGATCATTATAGTTGGATGACTTACCGGAAAACTCACCAATCAATATAGTTCAGACTCCAATTCCCATTACAACCTCCGTTCCTAAACGTGCAAAAAGTCAGAAGAAGAAAGCTTTAGCAGCGGCCCTTGCCACAGCTCAAGAATATTCAGAAATAAGTATGGAGCAAAAAAAGTTACAGGTACATATATTCATGTTTATGAACAAATGTAGTATTTTATTCAGTAGGCTTGCAGTGATGGAGAGTAGTGACAAATGCAATCACTTAAATTGCCACACTTGCATACCAAAAAAATAAAAATTTTTGTTCATTTACCTTGCAGGAAGCTTTATCAAAGGCAGCTGGAAAAAAGAGTAAGACACCTGTGCAGCTAGACTTGGGGGACATGTTAGCAGCTCTGGAAAAACAGCAACAAGCTATGAAAGCGCGGCAGATTACTAACACCAGACCTCTGTCATATACAGGTGATGCCATTAGTCTGAGCAGTTTGCCATTTGGCTTTGGTAATTTATTTTGGATATTATTAATCTAAGTAATATGTATATAAAAAAGTCCAGAGTCCTATCACCAGTTAGTTCCTCTCCTGCTATCCTAGTAGCCCCATTGTACTATACTATAGTAGCCTCTTACTTATCACCAACCTTTCCTTACCCCTAAACCCAGTCTCTTTTACAAGGAGTGATCTTTTTAAATATAAGCGGGATTTGCCCTGGCCGGTGTGGCTCAATTGGAATGTCATCCCGTAAACCGAAAGGCCACTGCTTCAGTTCCTAGTCAGGGCACAGGCCTAGGTTGCGAATTCTGTCCCTCATAGAGGTACATACAAGAGGCGACTGATCAATGTTTCTCTCTTACATTGATGTTTCTCTCCCTCCTCCTCTCTAAAATCAATAAACATGTCATCAGCTGAGCATACTCTATATATAGTATACACACGCACACATACACACAGTGGATTAGATCACTCCACACTCTTCCTCTCACTTGGAGTAAAGCCAGAGCCCTGCTAAGTCCATGTCTTAGTTTATCCTATTATTTTTCTACCCTCATCACCATTCTCTCCTGGTACATTGTTCTAGTCAAGTTAGCTCTCTCACTGTTCCATAGACACACCCAGCATGCCCCTTGCTCAGTATCTTTGTGAGTGTTATTTTATTTACCCGGAACTCTCTCTCCTTGGATATCAGTATAGTTTGTTCCCTTCAGTATTCCAGGTCTCTGTTCAAATGTCAGTTGATATACATTTTGAACCAACCAACCAAGTTTTTTTCTTTTCTCAAGGTTAAAGTAACAAAAATAATTTGGTTCTCTAAGTTTTAAAGTGTGTGTAGTGTGTGTGTGTGTGTGTGTGTGTGTGTGTGTGAGAGAGAGAGAGAGAGAGAGAATATGAATGAATCAATATGATCTAGCTTGCTCCTGAAACAGTAGCTTATATTTTAAGCAAACCCTGTCAAATTTAGAGCTCAGCAGCTCTGATCTGCTTCCTCATTTCTGTTGATAGCCTTTGTTTTAGAATATGAGGTATAAGATAAAGGGAAGGTAAAGGTACCAGCCAAACAGCACAGATGTTGAGAAGCAAGAGTGAATTTTCTATTTCTTTGAAAAGGATCTGTTGGTCTTAGATGAAAAGATAAGTAGCATTGTATAACTTTAATCCTACTTGCAAAATGCTTAAATCTGTAGTTTGTCACCCATCCAGGTTAAAACTTAGCTTTTAGTGACTATGAGTAAGAACAATATTGAATGCATACTAAACTTTAGAATTGCATGTTGTTGAGGTGGGGAGTGGTATTAATATCTCACTAAGAGGAAGGACTGTAGGGAATGGAGCTGAGTTAGCAGACCTCTGGAGGCAACGTGTCTAGTGGCTACAAGCAGGGCTTGAGGTTGAGCTGCCTGGGTTTAAATTCTGTTTTTCTCTCTATTTCCTTGCTAAGTTATTTAACCTTCCTGTGCTTCAGTTTCCTCACATTAAAATAGAAGTAATGATAGTCCCTGCTTCAGGATTGTTCTGAGGAATAAATGAGATGATATATGTAAAGTGCTTAGAAGTGTGCGTGGGTTATAATCACTCAGTAAATGTTAACTGATTATTATGAAGATGAGACTGTTCATCTGTGATACTTTGCATGGCTTACTGTTACAACTTTGATTCACTTAGTAAATGTTAATATATACAGATGTAAAGATCTACATGCAAGCATGGGGTCAGAAACTGAAATTACAGATATTAAAATATGTTTATATTCTTGTCAGTGAGAAGGACGTACACAAATGACTAATAAAAAGTAGCTCCTAAGGAAAGATACCAGCAAAGTTTTATGAACTTTTAGAAGACAAAGTAATTCATGTCAATAGGAAGGATTGGGGAGGATGTTACATTAAATGACTTCAGCCCTGGCTGGTGTGACTCAGTGGATTGAGCACCAGCCTGTGAACCAGAGGGTTGCTGGTTCAATTCCCAGTCAGGGCACGTGCCTGGGTTGTGGGCCAGGTCTGAATGAATGAATGAATGAATGAATGAATGAATGATAAACAAATAAGAAAAGCTATATCAAAAAATAATGAAAAACATAAATGACTTCATATATGATAGCATTTGGACTTGTCTTTGAAAGGGAGGAGAATTCTTGACCAATAGAAATGAGGTTAATCTCTAATCTGTCACTAGTGTTTAAATTGGGAAGTGTTAATTACAAAGAAATCAATTTTCTTGGGAAATCTCAAAGCAGGATGAAATAATGTTAGAGATGTGAAAGGATTGTAAGTCATTGATAGGGGGGTATTTGTTTGATTTTTGTTTCCCTGATGGATTGCACAAGCGTATCAAAGATGACTCCAAACTCTCTGGTTTGAAGAATTGTGATAGTGGTAAAGGCTGTAATGATACCTAATAAAATAAGGATCATGAAACTAGAATTGGGAATTGGGTCAGTTGGGAACAACAGACTCTGGCCTTGCTGATTTGAAGTGCTAGTTTAAGAGATCCTGCTGGTTCCCATGTAACTTTTAGTCATGTATGTGTGTGCAGTTTGGATTAGAAGTCAGTGTATTTCAAATAGAGACCATTGTAGCTGTGGAAATATTGATACATGAGATTGTTGGGGAAATAAAAGTTAGAAAAAAATATCTTCAGGGATAAAGCCTTGTGGAATGCTCAGATTTAAAGGACAAAAGGAAGAAGAACCAGAGAAATAGGTTTGAGAAAGACTAAGAAAATAGGAGAGTGAGCCCTGGCTGGTGTGGCTCAGCAGACTGAGCACTGGTCTGTGAACCAAAAGATTGCTGGTTGGATTCCCAGTCAGGACACATGCCTAGGTTTTGGGCCAGATCTTCAGTAGGGGGTGCTCAAGAGGCAACTGCACATTGAAAATAGGAGAGTGTTAGGTTACAGAAGGCAGACTTATAATTTGGGGGAAGAGGATGTGATTTTGGGTACCAAATGGTGAAAAAAAAACAAGAATAGAATGAAGACTCAAGAGAATGAGATTTGGCAACGGCAAGGTTATATGTGATCTTGACAATAGCAGTTTCAAGAGAGTGGGTAGGACAGAGGCCAGATTGCAATAATTTGGGAAGAGATGACGAGAACACAGATGATTGAGAATTTTAACAAGGAAGCAAAGGGAAGTGATGGTGCCTTAGCTTGAGGGGAAGCCAGTCAGGGGAGGGTTTTATTGATTTACCTGTTCGGCAGGGGGGGGGGCTTTGTTTTGGGGTTTTTTTTAGATAGAAGAGATTTTATTTGTTTATTTTTTAAAGATGTTATTTATTTATTTTTAGATCAAGGGGAAGTGAGGGAGAAAGAGAAGTAGAGAAACATTGATTGATTGCCTCCTGTATACCCCTAACCCAGGGACCTGTCCCACAACCCAGGCATATGCCCTCACTGGGAATTGAACTGGCAACCTTTGAGTTTGTTGCAGGACACCCAACCCACTGAGCCACACCAGTCAGGGCAGATAGAAGAGATTTTAGTTTCTTCGGGAGTTAGGGAAAAGAGTTGGGAATTAATAAGGAACTTGAAAGATGTAAGGGAGAAGGGATGGAGCAAGATCTTCAAGGAATTAATCCTAAAATGGGATTATAAGCTCAGGTGGTTGGTGAGCTTTGGACAGGGGCAAGGATGTCTGCTGTCTCCTCTCAGGTGGCTCGTGAGTTTATATGGGATAGTATTGGGTTGGCCTAAAAGTCCATTACATTTTTTCTATAAAATAAAAGACACATTTTTTATTTTCATAGATAACTATTGATTTGGATATTTTGAGTATGTCGGCTATCTCCCACTATTGGCTTCCTGTGGGTAGAGGCCAGGGGTGCTGCTAAACATCATCCAGTATGTCAGACAGCCCACAGCAAAGAATTATTTGGCCAAAAGGTCAGTGGTACCGAGAAACTTCACAAACCACTTTTGACGCATTTTACCAGTCACAGTACCTTCTCCATAAACTGCATAAATCTTTTTTTGTGTTCAAGTTGTGTTTACCTTTCTTGAAATAATAAAGCATAATATGCTGAAAATATTGTGTATCTTCTTCCATCTTCAGTATTAAAATGGCTGCACAAAAATTCAACAATTTTGATGTTAGCTTTTTAAATGCACGCTGATGTGACAGCTGTCACAATACAGTCTAACAAAATTGTTTCCAATGACGTTAAAGACAGCTAAGCACTACTAGAGTCATCGTATGGATAAAACATAATGGACTTTTGGGGCCAACCCAGTATCTTCTCAGAGCAGTAGCAGGAAAAGCTTGTCTGTTAGAGTGAGAGGTTTGAGATAAAACGTTTAGGACTGCTAAAGGATTTGGGGGTAGCCACTGGAGAATGTAGGGCAGGGAGGGGCTCATTCTTCTCTGACAGACTGAAATGAGGAGAGGAGTGAGAGACCGCATGGAAGGGCGATTCTCAGGTCAGGCAGATTCAGTAAAATGAGGGGACATGCAGGGTTCTCAGATGTCAGGTGGAGCGATTCTGATGGGAAACCAGTTTTTAAGAATTGAGATGCTCGATGGTTGCTGCAGTAGAGTAGAACTAACAATTTAAACATCCCTACTTTGGATTGCTGAATTAATTAATTGCATTGTCTTTGTCTGTATCATATGGAGACTAAAAGAATGGGTCAAAGCTGTACTGAGGGCATGTGCTGCTCTGACAATTTGATGTCTGTCTTTCCACAAGAAGAAGATGTCCTCGTGTTTTAGATTTAGCATTAGACAATTTCTAAGTATAGAGAGTTGGCTGTAGTAGTAAAACTAATGTTCTTGTTTGTTTTTAGTGGTCACTGCAGCTTCTTTTCACACTAAAGACTCTACTAACAGACAACCTTTAACCAAAAGTCAGCCCTGTTTGACATCCTTTAATTCTTTGGACATTACCTCCTCTAAAGCAAAAAAAGGAAAAGAGAAGGAAATTGTAAAACTAAAACGGCCCACTGCACTTAAAAAGGTAAAGCAAAATCTGGGATGTTTATTTTACAGAATAAATAAAGGTTTAAGTCTGTTTTGCAAAAGTATTGTCATGTTTTGGTGAACATATTATTGTGAAATGTTCATAGACATCATTGTAAAGGTCATAATTAGTTCATTTGAGATTGGGGATATGTCATCAGCATCTGGCGTATCTTTCTGTGTTGAACAGGGCTCCAGAGAAGGAACTTTTTTTCTATAGGAGGATCTTTTAAAAAGTTAAAACCTTTAGGACCCCAAAACATCAGACACTAGGAATGAGAAGTTGTGGATTCTAATACTAACTTCAGTGCTTGTTATGTAGTTTTAGGCAAACCTTACCCTCATTGTCTTCATCTAAGGTGATAAATAACAGCACTGCTCTGTTTAACTCAGTGTTGTTATTAAAGGGAGGTAATCCTGTCCACGTAGTTGAAGACTGGCAAATGTAAATCTAAGGGAACTGTATGACCCAGTTTCCAGACTTTTTATTTCATCCATTTTCAGGTACACTGTAGGTTTTATGAACCAGTATAAAGACCGAAGTAGATATGGTAGATAGCTATAGTATTATAGAGCATAATTGCCTCCCTTTGTTTTGGATATAGTATCTCCAGCCATGGTGACTAAAATTACATTTAACTCTTTGCTGGTCAGTTTTTATGTAGCCAACTAAACGCGTAGCTATCCAAAATCCTCATGTCCATTTTTAAGTGAACCACTGTACCTATGTAATAGTGAACATTTTAATTATTCAGTAAATACTTAAAGAGTGATCAGTAATTAAAGACTGGTAATGACTTTTAGGTTATTTTGAAAGAGAGAGAGGAAAAGAAGGGCCGTTTAACTGTGGACCACAATCTTTTGGGATCTGAGGAGCCAGTAGAAATGCACTTAGATTTTATTGATGATTTGCCACAGGAGATTGTTTCCCAGGAAGGTAAGATTATCCCTTTCCTCCTTTTCATGGAATGGTGTAGAGTATTTTACTTGATAGGTAAGCCATTACTAGTTATTCTCCTAATTGGAGGATTTGCTTTATATTTAGTTTTGAGAGTGGTTTCTCTTAAAGATGCTTTTGTAGGGCAGGGAACAGTGTTATATGGTAGGTTTGGGGCATTTTTGAGACTTAAATCCTGAATTTGTTGTAGAGCTTCATAATTATAATCTCACCTATGCATCTTCTGCAGCTGTTTCAGTTCTTTTCATTTTGTCGTCTTTTATATCTGGAACACTAGCTCTCCTTCTTCACAGGACTATTTTAAGTGAATTATTTTCTTGACTGTCTTTCTTAGCTTTCATGAGGTAATGCATGTGCCACAATGAGTAGGGAATTGCAAAGCCTGTTGCAGTGCACAGTCCAGTTGGTCACTGAGATTCAGCCCCATACAGTTGCCAGCATTTATGATTCCAGTTGGGACCTCAGCAAAACTATAGATTCCTTCTAAAATTACACTACTCTGGAAGAAAGATTTTAGGAAAGACCTGGCAGGTCCCTTTTTCTGCTGTTACATACTTATTCCTCAGTGTTTTTCAACCATTCAAATCTGATTTACATATAGATTAAGTAGCAGTGTTCCATTGGGTTTAGAAAAATGAATTTACTTCTGAGGATTGTTCAGCTAGGATGTATTTGGTTAGGATTCTCCTTTACTCTAAATTAAATGTCATTGCTTTTGTATTTAGGCATATTTACCCATCTGTTCATTCAGAAGGTGTTTATTGAGTACTTGCTATGTATACTTCAGCAACTGGGGTGGGAGTGGGAAGGTCAGAAAGTACAGTAGACTGGTATTGCTATAAGAAGCTTATCATGTATGGAGATAAGAAACTGTATGTATCACTGCTAATTAATGAACTGAATATACAAATACAAGCTTAAGAAGTAGTGACTGAAGGAGGCAGTTGCGTAAGGAGGTGGCGTCTAAAAATGCGGCTGCCCGAGCACAGAAGCAAAGACCAAGGAAGGGAAACAGGGATGGTGCCTGGAGTGGTGTGGGGAGAATGAGCGAGGTAGAACCATTGTTGCCAGAAGCAGTGGGAATTTTTATACGATGTTAACAACGATTTCTAAGAAATAGGGGGAAAAATAGAGGTGAATCACATAGGTAATAGGATCATCTGGTATAGAAGCTAACGCCTTGTTCTTCCATTTAAATCCTCTAGGAATATATGTTTTGGATAAGTTGGCCTTCTCTCTTCTGTGCAGACCTGTAGGCCATGCTTGATTTTTTTAAAGTATATTTTGAGAAGGTAACAGGAAGAATTCATTTTTGTAGAGTGTGTTTGTTATATAGAGTAAACAAGAAATGTTTACTTGTGCTATGAACAACGGTAGCTTGTGGAGAATTTCGAAGTGATACAAAAGACAGTTGCCATTCTAAGTTGTACTGATTATATTGATTTTAATAGAGTTTTTCAGCATTGGAAGTTTCTAAAGTCTTTACTCTCACCCCACGTCTCTGCAGATACTGGACTGAGCATGCCCAGTGACACTTCACTCTCTCCAGCAAGTCAGAACTCTCCTTACTGTATGACACCTGTGTCACAAGGCTCTCCAGCTAGTTCTGGGATAGGCAGTCCAATGGCATCTTCAACAATAACCAAAATTCACAGCAAAAGGTTTAGAGAGTAAGTATTAGTCTCATTATTGAGGTTGAATGGTTTAGTACCTTGGTTGTAGTTCTGAATATAGTATTGTCATTATTACTTGGTAGACTGAGCAGACAAAACACTGCAAGACCTTTACGTTGTTTAAGATTCTGTTTAATAGCTGGTTTCATGATATTTAAAGCATTTGCCTTCCATCAGCCATCATTGTTCATGTGAAAATGAGTGGACTGTAAATAGACTTTGTATGTCAGATAGTGTTTATAGCCTGGAAATTTGGCCTCTTACATCTTACATATAAAATGCCAAACTATGAGATTTTTCTCTCCAAGTGCTTCCACTGTTTTGTTTATATTATTGGCAGTTAAAAAAAAAATCCTATAACCATTCGTACCAAGTTTCTAAGACCCTGTTACATGAAGTGAACCTGTTACACAAAGCTATTTGTTTTTGAGCAGATATTTCTTAAGTTTTCAGTTGCCCATCGGTGAATAATCTTGAACTAACAGTTACTGCTCTGAAGGATTTTGGGATTTAAACATTTGTGCAGATGAATTAATCTTAACTTTAAAAATGACATATGAACAAATCTCAAGGTGAAAGTAAAATCTGTGTGAATCCAAAGCACAGTGGTTTGTTCTGTTCTTTTCTTTATACTGTTCTTTTAAGCAAATACTTCTTGTCCTGATTTGGGGAGTTAATAAATGTTAAGTAATAGATGTGAAGCAAAGGAAACTCTCAGAGAATAAAATGGTATAAACAACTTAAAAACAGAATGAAGAAAATTGCATTTTTGATGTTCTGTTCTTTAATTTTATATACTTTAAGTAGTTAATCTTTCCTCTGTCTCATTTTATCTTCCCTTCTGAAGTAGTGTCATACCTGTACTTATTTAAACATCTTACACATAAACATAAAAAAAATCAAAGCAGCAGAGCTCCCACACACACACGTACACACAAAGGGAAGGCCTACATTTTTCCACTCTATAATGTAATTTAGAAGCAGAAATTTGCTTATCTGGTTATTCCTAGATTAGAAATTATACCAATTTTCCTTGTTAAGTACTTGCTAATGGTAGATACTAGGGATTAGAACTAGTAAAGTAGAGTATATTAAGAATAAACAGCTGTGAGCAGTGTGGTTCAGGTAGTTGGGCATTGTCCTGAAAACCAGAAGGTTGCTGACTCGATTCCTGGTCAGGGCACATGACTGGATTGCAGGTTCAGTCCCTGGTCAGAGTGCGTATGAGGCAACCGATGGATGTTTCTCTCTCATGTTGATGTTTTCTACCTCTTTTTCTCCTTCCCTGCCCCTCTCTCTCTAAAAGTAAATAAAGAAAAGTTTTTTAAAAATATATAAACAAACTCAGATGACTTCCTTATTCCTGAAATTAAGTACTATAATGGTCTCACACTTACCTCCTTTCTATTTTTTTTGCATTATAGCCGTAATATATCACAAAGAGCTTCATTTGGTTGCTTTGCCTCATATGTTTTGGCTTGAATTTAATTACTGAGTTTATCCTCCGTAGCTGTAGATTTTTGGAGTTAGAGGGACCTTTGAGCCCATCTTAGTTAACTCTGTGTAATTATGGTTGAGGAAAACAATGCCTGGAGACTGTGACTTATCCAAGAGTGGAGGATGACTTGTTGGTGTTAGGGTATTCGGTAAGCATCTGCAAAGTTTCATTTCTTTCCTACTAGAAGCATCTTTAATATCCATTGAAATGAAATAACCTTATATCTCCTTACCAAAAACATTATTTGTTTTTTTATCTAATTCAGCAGGCTAACATTTGATTTATATCTTTTGGAATTTAATAATTGGGAGTTTGGATAGTATTTCCCTCAGGTTGATCTATCTGTTATGTAAAAGCCAATTTGTTGTAATTCAGAAAAACTATTCTGTTTTTCTAATTGACTAAAGGCATAAGAGGTTTTAAAGATTTAATTTTTTATGAAAACCTCTTACTAGATCTATTTTCTCCCAAAGTAATTTTATAATTACATAAAAGTAAATTAGGACAAACTGACTTATTTTTGGTTTCCTTTACAGGTATTGTAATCAGGTTCTTTGTAAAGAGATTGATGAATGTGTGACTCTTCTTCTTCAAGAGCTTGTCAGTTTCCAGGAGCGCATCTATCAAAAGGACCCTGTAAGAGCAAAAGCAAGGAGACGGCTGGTTATGGGGCTGCGGGAGGTTACCAAACATATGAAGTTAAACAAGATCAAGTGTGTTATAATTTCTCCGAACTGTGAAAAAATCCAGTCCAAAGGTATGAGTTTTTTACTTGAAGTGTTTTGATATTTATTTAGTATAATAGAATTCAGAATTCACTGAATTTTGAAGTGGAATTTATATGATTTAGCAGAGTGTAGGTATAAGACATAATATTGAGCATGAAGGAAGCAAATCTATTGCAGTACACGAAATTAAGTAATAAAATGGAGATTGGATTGTAAAGGAAACCCCACCCGCGAACACTGGTGAAGGAGGGAAGTGGGGCCAACTGCACGTGCCCTCTGTTGTAATGAGCGCAGGGACCAGCGAGAGCGCATCTCTTCACCTCTGCAAACGTAGTCTACTTTGTTACATTTTTATGTTACCTTTCTCTGAGGGCCCTCTTTTCTTGGTTATGGTGGAGATTTGCCCTTCAGAAACCAGCAGTTAATACAGAGCTTCTTGCATGGACTGGCAAATAAGTACTTTGTACTATGTTGTGTACCCTTATTTGTCCTTTTTCATGAAGTAGCCACTTTGGGTCGGCAGATGCATCAAGTAGCAGCACCAGGCATGTTGTCCGTAGGGGAGCCATACCAGTAAAAACAGTAACTTACAATATTAATACATGTGATAGGTTGCTACTTCCACTGAGAGATTGGCTAAAGGAATCAGCCACTATTAACAATCCTCATTAACTTCTTTTAACAAGTGTTTATTGTATTGAAATTTGATTCCTTCTACACTAAATCCTATGGAAAGACAAAAATACTAGGAATTTGGAATTTAATTGGGGAGAAAGAAAATATGTACATATGTCCATACGTAGTACAAATTCAAATAGGAAGAGGTATGGAATGGCCTAAGTGCCACAGGCCTTTGTAGAATCCGTTGCTGCTGTGTTTTATGCCTTAACTACTGGGTGCCAAAATAGCACTCTTTGTGAAGTATTAAAACCCCTACGTGTACGCTGACTTTCCCAGGTGGCCTGGATGAGGCACTCTATAATGTTATAGCCATGGCACGAGAGCAAGAAATCCCTTTTGTGTTTGCCCTGGGAAGGAAAGCTCTAGGACGCTGCGTGAACAAGCTGGTTCCTGTCAGTGTAGTGGGGATCTTCAACTACTTTGGTGCTGAGGTAAGACTTTGGAAGGCACACCCTTCTTCACTCCCCGACCCTGCCCCTAGACAGTATGTTGACACGTGCCAGTGCTGTGGTTAAGCATTTGAAGAAGTGAGACGATGACTCTCCTAGAATAAGTAGAGAATTCTTTTTTAAAAAAATGTATTTTATTTATTTATCTTCAGAGGGGCAGGGAAGGAGAGAGAGAGAGAGAGAAATATCAGTGTATGGTTGCCTCTCATGTGTCCCCTGCTGGGAACTGGCCTACAACCCAGGCATGTGCCCTGACTGGGAATCGAACCGCACTCAGTCCACTGAGCTACACCAGCCAGGGTGAAAATTCTTGAGTATTATATTTTATTTTTTAGTGTTGAAACCTTTACATAAGTTAATTCTACAGTATTTTTAAGAGATTTTTAGCTGCTATTTCTGCCACAGTGTTTTTTTTCTTCTGGGTTCAACTACGTAATACTTCATCATTTATTTAGCCTATTAACATACAATATTTTAAGACTTTTTTATGAAGTTGATTCTACAGTATTTTATGACAACACCGATGGACTATTGATAAACTCTACAAGAACTTCTAATATCACATTTAGTAACTAGTATTGAATCAGGAAATTTCCTCAGCCTTGTGAGAATTAAATAAATAATATATATAAGTTGCAGAGTATTTTATAAGGTTCTATGGTTGCCATACTGTTGGGAATTTGTGCTGATTGAAAGTGTATCTAATTCTGAAACAGTGGAGATACGTATTGCTAATAATAGGAATAGAAATTGTAACAAAAGTGGACTAGTCAAAATCTCTCTCTTTCTAGAGCCTGTTCAGTAAGTTGGTAGAACTCACTGAGGAAGCCAGGAAAGCATACAAAGATATGGTTGCAGCAATGGAACAAGAGCAGGCGGAGGAAGCCTTAAAGAATGTGAAAAAGGTGCCCCACCACATGGGGCACTCCCGGAACCCCTCGGCGGCGAGCGCCATTTCTTTCTGCAGCGTCATTTCCGAACCCATCTCTGAAGTGAATGAAAAGGAATACGGTAAGTGGTTACATACTGTTTTAAATAAGTAAAATTTTGAAATAATTGTTGTATTAAGATCATTTGAAAATGACTTTCATGCTACCTTTTGTTTTATCTTAGTGACTATTCAAATTTTGCTTAAAATTTTAGTTTACAAAATTTCAGTAAACCCAGCCTTTAAATTAGGAGATTATTTGGGGCTGAGGCTTTCTGTGAGACCCTGAAAATTAGTCATATTTCCATAATCTTCAAAAAGAAAGAAAAGAAAAATCCCAAAGGATTTAAAAAGCAAAATGTACCATGCTCATGACCTATAACTTAGTAAATTCTGGGGCATTTTATTGTAATATTTTATACTCTGTTACTAGAATTTTGTTTTTCCTAAATAAACAAAAGACCTGAACACTATTCAATCGAAGCTTACAAAACCTAGACATATGGCACTCCTGTTAAATCTTACAGTAGTCAGAAAGAAACTAAAAACATTTATGTGATATATTTAAAATGGCATTATTAACTGCCCTCTGTATCTTAGCAGTTCCCTTGCCTTTGAACTAGAATACTTGGTTTCTATCATACTTTGAACTCCTAAATTCTCTACTTTCTTGAACCAGTTTCTGGGGTTTTTTTTTCTTTTTAAAAATAATATAGCCTCCCTCAACTTAGTTTTTTGTCATTTCTTCTTTTCTCTTTTTAATCTATCTGAGAATTTACCAAATAGCTTATCTGCACCTAAAATTTAACATGTAGAAAACTGAGTCCTCATTTTCCCCCTTTCCTCTCACACTGTCATTCCTGGTCTGTCTGTCACGGTAGGGAAATGTTTGGGATGCTTTATCGATGCTACAGACTGTAGGCAATATAGCAAGTTACTGTGGGCCCCTAGGAAGCTGGTGGTCCCACAGTGGGTGGGACTGACTTAGAGGCAGCTGTGTTTCTTTGGCGGGAGTGATGCTAGTTGAAAGGAAAGAAGGTAAAGTGCCAACTTTTTAAATGAGGTCACTTTATATAGTGATACGCCAGATCTCAAGGACGAACTGCAAGGTAAATTCATAAAGCTGTCGTTTGGGGTAAATGGCAATGATTCTCATTTGGTCACATAGAAAAGTTATGAAAAGAACTTCTCAGAGATTTAGGAGATATTTTCAAAAAACACCAGATTTTAAGTGTTTAATAATTGAAGCCTTGGCTTTTTCACACTCTTCCTAGGGGATTTAGGCATAATTGATTAATTTCTGAGCCTCAGATTCCTTTTTAGTAAAATGAGGAGAGTTTTGTCTAGGTCATCTATAAAATTCCATTCAAAGTGAAAACTATGAGCTAATGGTTGAATCCTAAAAAAGGATTTAGAACCTTAAAGATGAGCGGATTTATCAGGACACTACAAAATTGAGTGAAAGTAATCATAATAATGTTTAGAACAAAGCATAAAGTTATTCTATCTGTATTGAATGCATTCAGCAACAAACAAAACCCACTAATGTGGCTTAAGAAATTGGAATATTTAATTATGTTGCAATGTCATCAAGATCTCTGGGTCTTTCCTTCCTTCTGTTCTTTCATTCTCAGTGTGTGGGTTCTTATGCTTATCATCTCATGCTCAAAATAGCTGCTGTGGCTCTGGGCAGCACAACAGTAGTCAAAAGCAGGAGGTTCAGGCAGTATGCTCCTAATGTCAGTGAAGGAGAAATTTACAAAAGACTGCCCCTTTTGTTCTATTTGGCTAGAGCTAATCATGGCCCTACTTTTAACTGAAAGCAAGGGAGACTTGGGCAAGAGAATATTTGGCAAAGGAGAATGGGACAACTGTGATGGTATGGGCACTATTTTAATTTATTCCCTGGGACTGGGTTCAAGTCCATTCCAAGTTTGGGAGTTCTGTTAGCCAGGAAGAAAATGGGTAATGACTGTTCGGTAGGTAGCTGGCAGTGTTTTCTTGTCATCCTGGTGCAAAATTTCTAAAGTGTTTTCTTTTGATTTCCATGTTTTAAAGTAAGAAATCTGTGATAGTCCAGTCTTGCTGTCCTTTGTGTACCCCTGGTTTTCTTCGCTTATCTTTTCCTTCCACCTGAGTTGTTTACTTATGTGAAACAAAGTGTCAGACATGAATCCCAAATAAACAGTTCTTTGAGAACAGAAACTTGGCACATAATAGGCACTTGATACACGAGGTCTGTCCAGAAGGTATTCATCCATGTAATATGAAAAATAGAGTTATTTATTGAAGAAGATACAAGAAACATTGTACATAGGACAGTGACACCTCAGTCCCCTTCAAAGTGGGCACCTTGGGACCTCACACAGTTTTCTCCTAGTTGCTATCACCTACCCCATCGTATTTTCCTGAATCTCACTGACAGTCTGAAATCTCTTCCCTTTCAAAGGTGATTTTAGTTTTGGAAAAAGGCAGACATCACAGGGCACCAAATCTGTGCTGTAGGGGGTCTGAGTCACCTGGGGGATTTGATGTTTTGCCAAGAAAATTCTACCTGAGACTTGATACATGAGCCGGCACGCTGTTGTGATGAAGCTGCCAATCACCAGTTTCCCAGAGCTGTTGCCTTCTGAATCATCCGAATAGTTTCCATGGAGGAATGTTCAAGCTTCATGGAAAATTTGATGCAGATTGGTTGTTCTCGCTCAGTTATTTTGTATGTGACAACCACATAGTGCACATGCTCACTCAACAGCATCTACCCCCCCCCACTGACAAGTACACGTGAAGTTGCCATTGTTCACATAAGTGCATTCCCGTCCACTGTCCTTGGCTGCCGGGTTACATTGATGTCCCACAAATCATTCTTGTTACTTCAACAATGGCTGGACTTTTTCCAGACAGGCCTTGTATAATAATAGCTCACTTGCTGAATTCTTACTGTGTACGAGGCACTTTTGTTAGCACTTCACAATTAATAAGGCAGTTGATCCTCTGAACAACCTTGTGAGGTAAATATTGTATCACATTATATAGATGAGGAAGCTAAGACAAAGGGAGATGAATAGCTTGTCACAGTAGTAAATCTGACTTGGGAACCTGCACGGTTAGCCACTGTGGTGTTCATTTCCTGCATGTTGAATGAATTCTCAGTAGGACCGAACAGCAGGTATTCGGTAAGCAGTTACGAGGGGAGGACAACCTTAATGTCCAGTGCACTCATCCTGAGTTTCCTGCTCATTCTCTGCCACCACTTCTTCCTCTGTAGGCTCTTGAACTCACTTGTTTGTTCCTCTACCGTATACAGTTATTTAAGACGGACAGCTCGCTTGTGCATGCTTACTGAAGGGAGAAATACACACACCTTATCCTCTGACAGACCCAGTAGTGACTGGAAAGGTTTAAAAAAGATAACATCACAAAGCACCAGTAAACAGAACAGAAAATCATAGAAGGGGTTAATAAGCAAAGAAGAGCTTTACTGAATAAGTTTTGCTAAAATAAAACATTCAGAAGCAGGGTAGGTTTGGATCAGTACTCTTTCCAGATTTGTTGAGATTGTTGATTCTGCCTTTCACTTGCTTCCTAGTCTCTTCTTCAAAGGGGAATTTCTAGATGTTCTGTTCTGGCTTTACACTGCCTGCATTCAGCATTTCTTTGCGCCTCCATCCCCATCCTCTAGTCAGATTGCTTCTGTCCCCTAGAGAAAGATGGCACTCTTACACCTGCTGTGTTTCTCCCTACCATGTTTATGTGTTTGTGTGTTCATCAGTTGTTGATCAAGCTTCACCTAATACTTTAAAGTGGGAGCCTTGGCTTTCCCTTGTGGATATGTAATCTCAGTAGCTCTTTGATTGCTGGAACAAGACTCTTGATGGCTAATTGCAGGGTTCCTTATCTCTGCTTCTGAGGCCCTATCTCCCTTTTCTCTCCAAAGGTGGCTTTCTGCTTAACCTACCTAGTAGGTAAATGCCCAAGACTAAGTCTTCAGAGAGGTCAGCCCTGCTCCGTCTACTGACCTCTTTCATTTTTCCTGTTCCTTGACTCATTGTCAGGGAGGAAGTGGGACTTTTCCAAGACCCCGAGGGAATTCTTGCAGTACTTTTGAAGGAGGAAAAGTTGTTGGAAGGATATATAAATGCACAACTGAAGTTTTTAAAAATGTTGTGTGCTTTAAAAGTTTTTTTTTGCATGATGCATGTGTGAAAATTTTCATTTAGTCTTCCCCACCCATCCCAGCACTTACTATATGCCAACCATAGGGACACACTGCTGAGCAGCAGTGGGAATGAGGAGGGACGAAGAGGGCAGACAGCAAACACAAAACAAGTGCCTTGAACTGTATGTGCGAAAAGTGTTGTCAGAGTTCAAGGTAGTGACTGTCTCTTGTAGGAAAGTCAGGAAAGGCTACACAAAGGGACTGACATTTAAGTGTGGCTGTCAAGGATGAGTGGGAATCTGAAAGGTAAAGGAGGAAAAATGTCTCATATGGAAAGAACAGCTTATACAAAGCAGACAGTTGTAAATAGAAAGAGTATGACTTCTGGGAGCAGAGAGAGATCAGTGTGATCCTAAGCATAGAATGCATGGCTGGGAGCCAAAATGAATGGGGCCACAAAGACAGATAAGAGTCACACATGAAGGACTCGGCTATGGCCAGTGAAGGAATTTAGACTGCTGGGGTAAAAGAAAGCCCATTAGACAGTTATGTGATCAATTCACAAAACCAATAAGAAAGAAATTGTAGGTGTACAGCACCTACAATTTAAAGGTAGGTAAAGAAGGTAAAGAAGACTTAAGCTAAGGCAGAAGTGACTGAGTTGAGTAGTTTCTGAGCTAGAAGTGACATGGTACTGTTAGGAGTTCAGTGGAATGAAGGCATATCATAAGGGAGAAAGGTAGAATGAAGGATTACTGTAAGATTTCTTCTGCTTTGAGACTGCGAAAAATATAATGTTATTAACTGACAGTGAACATATAGGAGATTTTTTTTTCATGAAGTAGGAGAGAGAGTGGAAAGGACCTGTTTTACACTTTGAAGTAGTTGCATAAAAGGATGTTCCAAACCACGCACCTTGATTTCAAGGACGGAAAGTGTGTTCTGTATTATATAGTTGGTAGGGGACAATCAAGTTGAATATATTAATTAATATGAATGGGTTTGCTTTATCACTATAGCTGGATCACTATACCTGTAAAATGTAACAGCAGCTATAATGCAAACAGAAGGGGGTTTTTATTTTACAAAAATAAAAATAAACAAGTGGAACTACAAAAAGCTGCACAGCAAAGTAAATCAGCCACCTACACAATGAAAAGGCAACCTACTGAGTGGGAGAAAATATTTGCAAATCATATTTCCAGTAAGGGGTTAATACTCAAAAAATAAAAAGATCCCATAAACAATTCAGTTGCAAAAAAGAAATAAAAAAAAAAGGTAGAGGATCTGAATAGACATTTTTCAAGAAAAGACATACAGATAGTTAACAGGTACATCAAAGATGCTCACCATCAGCCCTGGCTGGTGTGGCTCAGTGGATTGAGCATAGGACTGTGAAGCAAAGGATCACAGGTTCGATTCCCAGTCAGGGCACATGCCTGGGTTGCAGGCGAGGTCCCCAGTAGGGAGCGTGTGAGAGGCAACCACTCACTGATGTTTCTCTCTTCCCCACCCCCACCCTTCCCATCTCTCTATCCTCTATCTAAAAATAAATAAATAAAATCTTTTAAAAAAAGATACCATCATCAATCATCAGGGAAATGCAGCAATGAGATTATCACCCCATACGGGTCAGAATGGATATTATCAAAAAGACAAATAACAAATGTTGGCAAGATGTGGAGCGAAGGGAATCCTTTGTAAATTGAAACCAAGGTAAATTGGTACAGCCGGTATGGTTTTGGAGGTTCCTCAAAATATTAAAACTAGAACTGTCATATGATCCAGCTATTCCACTTCTGAGTATTCATCCAAAGAAAACAAAAAACTGACTTAAAATGATATGTGCCCCCCATGTTCATTGCTTCATTATTTACATAGTCAAGATAAGGAAACAACCCAAGTGTCCATCTTTGGGTGAATTGATAAAGAAGATATAGGATACTTACATATACAGTGGGATATTTGGCCATAAAAAAGAATGGCCGAAATGAAGCCTTGCTATTTGCAACAACACGGATGGACCTGGAGAACATTTATGCTAAGTGAAATAAGCCAGACAGAAAAAGATAAATACTGTATGATCCCACTTTTATGTGGAATCTAAAAGCAAAAAAATAACCCCACCAGAGAAAGGGGTCGGGTGAAGTGTATAAAGGGGGTCCAGAAGCAGACTTCCAGTGAGAAACAAGTCATGGGGATTTAATTTATGTCGTGGTGAATATAGCTGCTAATACCGTGTTGGGTATTTGAAAGTTGCTAAGAGTAGATTTTTAAAAGCCCTCATCACAAGAAAGACAATTTTGTAATTACGTCTGCTGATAGAAGTTAACTGGACTTACTATGGTGATCATTTTGCAGCCTATACAAATATCAAATCATAATGTCGTACACCTGAAACTAATATAATGTTATATGTCACTTATATTTCAATAATAAATAAAATGGAAAAATATAAAATGGGATAAAAAGAAAATAAAGGGGAGTAGGAGAGCTGTCCTGTGTCTTCTGATTCCTAGTATATACATTTTTAGTTCTAAACTGACTTAACATCATTAAAAATAATTTAGACTTATCCCACTGTATTATATATAATACTTTTTTTTGTTTCTTAAAGTCGTTTGGTAAGTCAAGCCCCATATATTATGAAACAGATTTTTACAGATGTTAGAAATGCATGAATGGTTTCTTTGCTTTTAAGTGGAAACGCTAGTCCAGTTTCAGGCCAAAAGATAGTTCTTAGATAACTTGCTAAGGGAGCACAGTACAAGTCTGTCAGATCAGAACTGTTTCCGCTGGACACCTTGGCTCTGCCATCTGTGGCTTGTGGATCCTTGAGCCCAGTACACTTCAAGGCATTCATTGCTTTTTGTGAATACATGAATATGATACATGAGCATCAGAGAGCCCCTATTGATATAAGATCTTCTGCATTCTCAAACGTTAATATACTTGATTTTTGCCTTTTTGTTTTTTATCTTCAATGTACATATTTGAGGATTGTTTTCTCGGCCTGGCTGGTGTGGCTCAGTGGATTGAGCGCTGGCCGGTGAACCAAAAGTTCACCAGTTCTATTCCCAGTCAGGGCACATACCTGGGTTGCGGCCCAGGTCCCCAGTCGGGGGTGTGCAAGAGGCAACTGATTGATGTATCTCTTGCACATCATTGTTTTTTTTTGCCTCTCTTTCTTCCTTTCTTGCCCTCTCTCTTCTTTAAAAAATAAAGAATTGTTTTCTCTTTATAACATTTAAACTGGTAGTAGAACAACTTTAAGTTTATAGTTTTTCCAGTCAGTTGATAGGCCAGTAAATTTCTTCCCTCTTTTACAAGTTGCATGATTATGAAACAGTGCTCTGGTTGTTTAAAAATCGGTTTGAGCCCTGGCTAGTGTAGCTCAGAGGATTGAGCGCAGGCCTGCGAACCAAACAACTGTGATTCGATTCCCAGTCAGGGCCCATGCCTGGGTTGCAGGCCAGTTCCCAGCAGGGGACACACGAGAGGAAACCATACATTGATATTTCTCTCCCTCTCTCCTTCCCTTCCCCTCTGAAGACAAATAAATAAAATCTTTTTTAAAAATTTTGTTTGATATTTCCAGAAACAAATTGGAGAAACATGGTGGAAACTTCAGATGGACTGGAAACATCAGAAAATGAGAGAGAGGTTCCCTGTAAACACAGCTCATCTGAAAAGTCCAGTAAACTTCCATTTGACACAGCCCCTGTTGGTAAGCAGTCCCCGACAGTGGCTGCATGCGGTACTACCTCAGCTCCAAACCCTGGGAAGGCGGCAGTGAGTGATAAAGAGGAAGCGAAGCCGGATGACCTGGAATGGGCCTCCCAGCAGAGCACCGAAACTGGCTCTCTGGATGGCAGCTGCCGAGATATTCTGAATTCCTCCATCACTAGCACCACCAGCACTCTCGTACCTGGCATGCTTGAAGAAGAGGAGGATGAAGATGAGGAGGAGGAGGAAGATTATACGCATGAACCCATATCTGTAGAAGTACAGCTCAATAGCAGAATTGAGTCTTGGGTTTCTGAGACCCAGAGAACGATGGAAACTCTTCAGCTTGGGAAAACCCTTAACGGTTCTGAGGAAGACAATGTAGAGGAGAGTGGGGAAGAGGAAGCAGAGGTGCCCGAGGTGCTGGAGCCAGGGATGGACAGTGAGGCCTGGACTACTGACCACCAAGTAAGTCCAGAGCAGCAGAAGCCCAGCAACTGCAGCCCTCTGGACAGCCAGCACTCCAGCTCTAATTGTGCGCCCCCAAGTCTTTAACTCAGGAAATGCCAGCTTTCTGTCTCCAGCTGTGTAAGGGTTACAGCCATTATCTTATATGCTTCATCTCAACATTTTGCACTGTCCAATATTTAATATATGTATTTAATTCCTGACAGAAATATTTTTGTAGCTGTCTTTTACTTGATTTGTTATGATCTACAGCTTAGCTTTTAATTAGCATCTCAGTGTCTTTCTGAGAACTGGCTGAAAAATTCAGAATTGTTTCAGCTTATATTGTTATGGAAAATAATGATTTAAAAAAGAACAAGACCAAGTTTTTAAAAAAACAAGTTTAAAATACTTACTTAGAGTCATTTTGAAAGTTCAAGATCAAGGTTCTAAGGACAGGAGCAGTTATCAGTGTTTGCTTCAAGACTGCTTTCGCTCTACCCGTCTGGCCAAGACATTTGGGCCTCTTTCAAAGAACTGGCGGTAGAGTTAGACAATTAGAAAAATGACTGAGCATAACTTAAGTTCACGAAGTGTTTTGTGTTAAGGATTGATGCAGCTTTTTTTGGCCCACAAATGCCTGTTTCAGAAGTCGCTGGTCATTGTAATTGACCAAAATTGGGATGGGCTAAAACGGAACCTTCAATACTTAGGTGAGCAAAAGGGCGGCCATGATTAGAGCGGCCTTTCTGGTGGGGCGTGACAGGTGGCGTTTGCACAGTGAAACGTCACCCATGGCAGGACCTTCTAGGTTTTGTCTCACATTTGCTTCTTACCTCAGGAATGCTTTTGTACATACTCACATTTACATAAAGTTAGGCAGGTTTTTGACATTAAATAACCAATTGTATGACTGCAGCTCTTACATGTAAATGATCCAGAAACAAAGTCTTATACTGGTGTATTTTCTTGCATGCTTCTGATTCAGGACTCTCACTTTGAGATTGGATTTGATGGGGTGTCCAAATTTGTCCTGACTGGAAAACCGTTTCACCTTTAAAAATATATATATATATTTTGTTCCTCGCCTCCAGCACTTGCCATGTAGCACTAACCATAGTTACTGATAGGAGGTCAGGGAAAGGAACTTCACGTAATGTGTAATGGTATCCTGGCGATCAAGGGCTGGAAGAGGGAGTTTTGAAGAAAAGAGCAGGTGGTTCTAATTGTGCTGAAATGATCAGATGATTTAGAGTGTGCAGCTATACGCAGGTATTCATACTTGATCACTCTTATTTATCCCTGCCCTTCTCTAGGAATGTGTATACCTGCGTGGGAGAAATACTGAGCTAAATGTTTTATTCACTAGTCAGTCACCACCTGGTAGTGAGCAAGCGGCCTTTACAAGTTTACGGAACAGTGGGAGAATTACAGATTACCTGTTTTCCTGTCTTCTTTCCAACTCCACCCCCAACTGACCAGCACACGCACTTATGCTTACAGACTCCCATTAGCAGGACAAACTCCCATTAGCAGGACAAACTCCCATTAGCAGGCACGGAACTGAGGAGGGAGGGCTGTTTTCCCTGCCCTGGTTTTGTAGGGCAGGCTCTGCCTCACAGAGGCTGGAGGGGAGAGTTGGGCAGATCTTTACTGAACTCACTGGGACTACTGTGCTATTTTTGATGTTTTATAATCTTGGCATTTAATACTAGAGAGATCAGATTCTTGATTGATGATTTAGTATTTGTGAATTGTAGAAGTTTGAGCATTGCTGTGTAGAAAACATCAGTCCGTCAACTTGATCAGTGTGCAGAAAGGGGATGTCACTGTGCTGTCCTGTCTAACCTGTTCTCTGGAGCAGAGGCCATGGGCGCAAAGCGTCCAGTACAGACAGGAACGCGGCGTGAGAGAAGGAAGCCTCAGACATAATAATCATGGGTTTGTATGCGGCAGATCTTACTGTCTCTGCGCACTTGGAAATGTTAGTTGGTTTAAAGAAATGATGGAGTTTTTGAACTACTGACAATCTTAAACTTAAAAGCTTTTCATACTTTTTAATGGTGTAAATTTCCTTTGGTGTCAGTGATTCAGTAACTCTTGATCCAGGCAGTGGCTTTTCAAAGGTTTCTTATATTTTATATCTCTTCTGAATGAGAATTGTCATTTTAGATTTTTGACATTTGTATCAAAAGAGAAGTTGAGGAAATCTTCAAAACACCCATAACTTTTCTTTTTGCTATAGACTTTAGAAGTATTTAATTACATGTTCAATAAACGCTCTTGCACGGGCAGTACCCCTGCCAGCAAACCCAAGGGACCACAGCCTTTTATATGAGACAGGTCACCTCCAGAGGAAAGCCCAAAATTTATTAAAGGAAATGTTACTGTGTTGAAATACACTAAGTAAATATTAATAATGTCTTTGTAATTTGTTTCCTTTAGATAAATTCTGGAGTATGTGTATATTAAATACAGGAGAAAGTGTGAAGATTAAGGAAGTGTGTGTGTGTGTGTGTGTGTGTGTGTGTGTGTGTTTGTCTTTGGGGGTGTGGTCTGAGGTCAGTGCCTCTTTGGACCTAGAGAGAGATCTAATGGTAAGAGTAGGGTTCATCATTGCAAAAAATAAAAACCATAGTGACTTTTTTCTTAGCGTGTAGAGGTGATCTTACTGGCAATAATTAATACTAGATTTCTCATTCAGTACATAAGTATCTGAATTACAATATGAATTGCACTCCCAGAACTATATTTCTGCTTCAATAGGTTTGTTTACTGTGAGGATCACTTCTCAAAAAACAAAGGTTCATATTAGCTTAAGTTTTGGTTTCAATATATTTGTAAATGATGTAATATATTTCTTTTAACTAAACACGGGAAAAATAATGTTATACATGGAGAAGTTTTTAATGGCTTTGAGTGGAGGTCATTTTTTGCAGAGATGGTATTTTATATGCTTTCAGTATTTGGAAAAGAATTAGTCAAAAGGAATTTACATAGTTTAAATATTGAGAAATTAATATCCAAATAATGTACTTGTCTGATTTCTTAATAAGCTGGGGGAGGTGAGTTGGGTGGTAATTGTAATGTATAAATGAATAGTGAACTCTGCATTCATTTTTCAGCTGTTTAACATAAAACTTAAATCTTAACACACTGTTTCTTTAATATGTATATAAATAAGTATTAACTGTTTGTAAAGCTGCTGTTTGCTTTAAAAACTTGTCATTTAAGTATTTCCTGTATGTTGTGCCAACAGGTTAGAACATTAATTTTTCTGTTTAAAGACTTCATCGTTTTTTGATTTAGAATTTTTTTTCTGGGAAATAAGTTATTTACAGGCATCTTCTCCCTCACCCCTTCCAACCTTTATACACATCACAGAATCAACCAAACTGTTTGGCTGCTCTAATACCTGAATCCTAAGTAATCATAAATTTTAAACTTGGTTGGCACACCACACCTTCAAAGTATTTGTATTGTTTTGTAATTTAATTTCTAAATATACCACATAAATTTATAATTTAATGTGTTAATTGTAATGCTCTAATAAAAAACTAGCAAAATTAGTATGAACTATAACATAAAGGGATTTTCATCTTGTTCTTTTGCTGTATGAAGGATAATTGTTATATCACATTTTAGGGGTAATAACAGCTTTTTTGCACTATGTAAATACTAGTGAAGATTCTTCTGTAACTAATAAAATGATCATTGAAATGTTGTCTCTCACTTGATAGGTATATAAGGAATTCATGACTTGCCCAACGTGTAGGAGAGAGAAAGAAAAAAAGCCAAGCCCATAGTGTTGCTTGGTGTTCTCATGGGTTTGCCAAAGAAGGTTGGAGAATCTGCAGGAAGGAGTTATTATCTCCATTTGGGATGGTTGGTATGATTTAGGGCAGAGCCTCACCATGGAGCCAGAGACCATCCTAGTGTTAGGAAAAGGTGCCTCCGCTTCATTTTTGTTCTGGTTACTCTGACAGGTGTTGTTCTAAGCCTTTTCCCAGTATTAACTCATTTCATCCTCTCAACAGCCCTTTGAGGGAATGCTGTGAATCACGTTTTTGATGAAACAGCCATGGAGGTGTTAGGTAACTTACCTGAGATCCCACAGCCGGTACATGGCAGAACTGGGATTCAAACTCAGTCCCCTGGCCAAGTTCATGGTCTTAACTGGGCTCTGTTGCTTCACAAAACGCTCAGGGTATGCAAACCAAACAGTGCTTTCCTCCACTTCCTGCCTGTGCCCAGACTGACCTGATTGCCTCATTTACTGAGCCTCACCTAATCACTGTTCCCCTCAAGTGGTCCCAGACCTTGTCACTAGGTCACAAATGTAGGGAATCTGAAAAGAATAGCCTGATCCGTTAGAAAATAGGTCATTAATTTTCATAATGAGAAGAAATGAATTTTCGGTGATTGCAGAGAGAAAGGCAAATGCCCTTTCAGTTACATCAGAGTATTTCCTTTTTTATTTTTTGACCAATGTTTGCACCACTTCTGGTAAATCCTAACAATGGTCAGTCTTCTTCTAGCTGACCAGAAGAGGGTGTCCATGGCCCCTGAAAAAGGTTACCATGTAGTAATTTTTTAAATGGGGAGAATGGGAAGAGAAATAATCCCGGGCTGTGGGCTTGGATAGATAATAGAAGGCGCTTAGCTCTGAGTCTAAGCTGAGAGTTTAGGAACCATACCCATAGGTACTGTTCCCTTTTAGGAAAAGCACACTGCCGAAAGACATTTAGACTGCATTTTAAGTAGTTCAACTGGAAATATCTAAATAATCATAGCAATAGTTTAGGTTGTCTTGGGTTCTGATCTTGGATTCTTCTGACGTGTGAAATGTGACACCTGCTGACAGAATACGTATTAATGGCAGCCTTGTGGACTGCAGAGCCAAAAGCATGCTCTGCTGGCTTTCCCACAGTGCGGAATTTGCTAAAGGGAAATGCTTCGATTCTGGACCTGGTCTCAACCCCTGTATTTCTATCCACTCCACTCCCATTTTTCTGACACCAAGTAATTGTTTGGCAACCCTGTGGCAAGTAGACTCGCAGAAATGGGTTGACTAACTGCCTGGCTATACCCTGGCTACCCTTCATCTAAGGATATAGTGTGGAAAG
>PVKM010001376.1:44021-79194 GCA_004027735.1 Carollia perspicillata | reverse complement strand
TTCCAGCTCTTCTTCTTCTGCTTCAGGCATCCATATGATTTGGATGTTCATATGTTTGGAGATGTCCTAGAGGATTCTTATATTATTTTTCTTTTTTTTTTTTTTGAAATCTTTTTTCTTCTTGCTGTTCTGGTTGAATGCTTTCCTTATGTTCCAAATTGTCGACTTGAGTCCCAGCTTCATCGCCTCCACTGTGGGTTCCTTGTTGATTTTTCTTTATTTCACTTAGTGTAACCTTCATTTCTTCCTTGGTGTTTTTTATGTTGTTGTCATAACTCAATGAGTTCTTTGAGCATCCTGATCACCAGTGTTTTGAACCCTGCATCTGATAGGTTGATTATGTGTTTCATTTAGTTCTTTTTCTGGGGTTTTCTTCTGTTCTTTCATTTGGGCCATATTTCTTTATCCCCTCAATTTGGCAGCCTCCCTGTGTTTGTTTCTGTATTAGGTAGGGCTGCTATTACTCATTGTCTTAGTAACATGGCCTATTGTAGAAAAGGCACCTGTCTATATGAATGTGGTTTCTTTAAATCCTTGGTTGTTGGACTTCCATACAGCTTGATTTTATGATGGTTCTGAGTGTTATTTGTTTTGAGGTATGGTTGTAATTCTTTCTGTGGTTGCACAGGGAGGCAAAGCATGTTTACATACAATGGAAGCATAGGTAAACTTGACTGGAAAGCTGGTGCTGTGATTTTTTTTAAACCTTCCAGTACAGGGTATCTCAATGAAGTCTCAATTTGCTTTCCTGTGCCCAATGATGCTGAGCAATAAGTTCTTTGTCAGATATATGTGATAAGAATATTTTCTCCCAGGCTGTGAACTGACATTACTTCCTAGTGTTGTCTGGAAGAACATAAGTTTTAGATTTTTATGGACTTCAATTAATAGCATTTTTTTTCTTTTGTGATTTGTGCTTTATGTATCCTTGCTAAGAAATTTTCATTTTACCCAAGTTGCAAAGCTATTTTATAATAAATTTTCTAGAAACTTTATAAATTTAGCTTTTATGTTTAAGTCTATGAGCTCTCTTGAATTAATTTTGGTGTATAATATGGAGTAGGTATGTTCATTTTTTTCCCATGTGGATATCCAAATGTTTCTACATTTTTGTTTGAAAACAAAGCTTTCTTTCACAATGAAGCTGTAATATTTTGATACTTTCATATCAAATATTTTGACTATATAAACATAGGTCTATTTGGGGGTTCATTATCCTGTGTCATTGATCTCTTTTCAATATTTTGACCAATACCACACTGTTTTGATGACTACACTTTGTGTAAAGTTTTGAAATCAAGCAATGTAAGCTCCAACTTTTGTTTAATAATTTTTCAGTTATAGTTGACATACAATATTATGTTAGTTTCAGATGTACAACCCAGTTATTATACATTTACACAACTTAGGAAGGGATCACCCCAATAAGTCTAGTGCCTATCTGACACCATACATTGTTATTACCATGTTATTGACTACATTCTATATGCTGTACTTTACATCCCATGACTATTCTGTAACTACCAATTTGTACTTCTTAATCTCTTCATCTTTTTCTCTCACCCTCCCAACCCTTCTTCCATCTGGAAACTGTCAAAATGTCCTTGTATCTGTGAGTCTGTTTCTGTTCTGCTTGTTAGTTTATTTTGTTTTGCAGATTCCACATAAGTGAAATTATATGGCATCTGTCTTTCTCTACCTGATTTATTTCACTCAGCACAATATCCTCTAGGTCTACCCATGTTGTCTCAGATTAAGCCCTCCAACTTTTAAGATTATTTAGGCAATTCTAGGTTCTTTAAATCTTAACTACACATTTTAGAATCAGCTGGTCAGTTTCTCAAGTCTTGCAGTTATTTTTTATTAAAATTTGATTGAATATATGGATCAAATTGGGAAGAATTTACATCTTTAAAATATTGAGTCTTCCCATGCAAGAACATTGAAATCTTTTTTATTTATTGAGATCTTTAGTTGTTCTGAACATTGTTTTGCAGTTCTCAGTGTGACATTCTACCCCTTTTTTAACAAATGTGAAATATCTTTGGATGCTACTGCAAATGCTGAAAAAAACATTTTCCTCTTCATTGACAGAGAGAAATAATTGTTCTGTATACTGATTTTGGATTCTTAACATGCTAAGTACACTAACATTTAATAAGTATTTGGAGACTTTTTAGGATTTCCTGTACAGAATCATATTATCTGAAATAATTTTGTTTCCTTTAAATCTTAAGTCTTTTTTTCCTCACTGCATTGGCCAGAATGTCTATTAGAATACTAAACAGTAGTGGGGGTAAGTTTTAATGTTTCAGCACTGAGCAATGAGCTTTCCATAACTGCATTCTATCAGATGGGTGAAGTTTCCATCTATCTCTAGTGGATTGTAAATTTTTATTATGAATAAGTGCTAAATTTGCCAAATATTATTCCTGCATTTCTTGCAATAATTGTGTATTTTTCCTACTCTAAACCATTACAATGTAATCTGAATAATGTTCATTTTTTAATATTTAAAGAATCTTACTGTTATGTCTAAGCCCCACATGGCCATAATATATTAGTGTTAATATAAACAATTGATTTGATGTGTTAATATTTTATTAATGTTTCCTGCATGAATGGGCATGAGAAATATTAGTTCATATTTTATAGTATTTTTATTTGGTTTTGGTAATAGCATCATGCTGTCCTTATAAGGTGAACTGAGAATTTTCATTTTCTACTCTTTTCTGAAAGAGTTTGTATAAGTTTAATATTATTTCTTAATTTAATATTTCCTAGAACTCACTGGTGAAGCCATTTGGGCTAGGAGTTCTCTTTGTGGAAAGATTTTTATTCAAAGTTCAAACTCTTCGTTTTGTAAATGTAATATTTATTATATTTTTTCCATTTCCATTCAGTCCCCTTATACTCCTCTCCCCCTAGCAAAAAGTTCAAATTCTTTAACAGTACAGGATCTATTGGCTTTTCATTTCTGTACAAATTGTCCCTAAAACTTGACAGTTTAAAAGATCTGTCTACATAAAATGTCCAAATCTGTAAAGAATTTTTATAAGATTCTTATTTGAGCCAGACTGATGACAATGCCCGGAAGCAAGATCGCATGTGCTGGAAAGAGTGACAGTTCTATAGCTGCTTTTATACATTTGGAATGTAGGAGGTAACTAAGGAAGATTACATGAAGGTCAGAGAAAGCAAGGCAGAGATTGGATTACAGGATGGTTAACAAGATTATATGCTCTCTTTAGGCAGATTATGCTTTTGAGAAATCTGAAAATGAGGCATTTCAAAAGTGTGTTAACCTAGATATTAAAAAAACAAGGACAAGACTTGTTTAACACAGAGAGAAATCCTAAGAACTTATAGGCCTGAGGTGTGTGACTAGCAATGTGCATGACCTGCTCAACAGGCATTTTTTAAAGTTGGCTGTGTAAGATAGAATGGAATATTACTTGGCCAGAAAAAAGAACAAAATCTTACCATTTGTGACAGTGTGGAAGGATCTAGAAGGTGTTATGCAAAGTCAAATAAGTCATTCAGAGAAAGACAAATTCCATATTATTTCACTTAGATGTGGAATCTAAAGAACAATGTAAACAAATGAACAAAACAGAAACAAACTCACAGATAACAGAGAACAGAAGGGAGGGACATTGAAGAATTGGGTTAAAAAGATGAGGAAATTGAGACGTACAGAATGATAGATACGAAACAGTCATGGATGTAAAGTACAACATAGGGAACATAGTCAACAATATTGTAATAACTGCGTGTTGGGCCAGGTGGGTACTAGAAATATCAGGGAGAACACTTTGTAAAGCATATGATTGTCTAGCCACTATGTCATACACTGAAACTAACATAAAATAATATTAAATATACACTACAATTGAAAACAATTTCCTTCAACCGATATCCAAACGCATCACCAACTCCTGTCTATTCTACTCTCAAAATACATCTTGAACTTACCCATTGCTTTTCATCTTCATCATGTTTCTCTTCTAGACACCGACCCCCATCTTGCCTAAACTACTGTAACATCCTCCTAGTTGATCTGCCAATTTTAACTCTTGCCACCGAAGGGTCCATTATCCACACATCAGCCAGAATGACCTTTTTAGAACTAAAATCAAATTATATTACCTTCCTGATTAAAACCCTTCAATTATTTCCCATCCCTTAAATAAAATCCAAACTCCTTCCCGTGGTACACAGAGCATTTTTCGTTTGAATTCTTGGATCTCTTCCACCTCTTATGATATAACTCTTTCTATCTCACTCCTTATACTTTAACCAGACTGGTCTCCATTTTGTTCCTTAAACAAGTCAAGCCTTTTCCATAACTGGCCTTTGCAGTCACTATTCTTTTTGTCTGTAATGCCACCTTGCCAAGAATGTTTTTCTGACTCTGCTGTTGAGAACTATGTTCTCCATTTACTTGTTAACTCACCACCCTAATTTTCCTTCATAGAACTTACAATTATTTATTATTATTATTATTATTATTATTATTATTATATTTTGTTATGTATTCTATGTCATTATATAATATATGATATACTATGTGGTATTTTTTATTATAAATTTGACTATTTTTAATGCTCATGAGAATAGAGATCTTGCTTTATTATATTTATACTGGCCCCTACAGCATGGCACATAGTAAGGGTTTAATAAGTATTTGTCAAATAAATGAATATCTAAAAACTCTAAATATCTAAATTTTAAAAATGGTTGTATAAAAATTAGGGAATTTTATTTTAGACAAATGAAAACAGATAGACGTGTGGGTGGGGACTATGACTATTGTCTTCAAATAGGTTAAGGACCTACATATAGAAACAGAAAAATAATTATTTTGAATTAAATGGTATAAGTTACAGGGAGGCATATTTGCTTCAATGTAAGCACAATAGTGTTTCAACAGTGTGAGCTATCTGAAGGTAAAATGGGATGCCTTGTGAAGTTAAGAGCCCCTTGTGACCAGAAGCATTCAAGCAGAGACTAGATGACAATCATCAAAGCACAGGAGATTCATTCCTACTTGGAAAGAAGGACAGTTCCAAATGATAACTATATTAGTTAACTTGAGTAGGAAACTAACTTGGAAACTCTGGACTTTGTTTTTCATCTTTTTATTTCCTAGTATGAAAAATTAGTCCTTGCACAGCACAGGTTTTAAATAATTCAGAAAAATGTTTGAAAAAGAATATTTGGGGAGAGCTCTACTTAAAATTTTCTAGTGGCAAAAATAATTAGGTTCTGATTTTTTGGTGACTCAGAAAAATCAGTAGTCAGTGTATTAAATACAAACAAGCTAACACTACACATAGTTCCCTGATAGAACTATTCTGAATTACCCACAAGAGAAATTTTCCTTGGATAAAATTTTAAACATTACATACCATACCAAGGAAGCGAAGAGTGATTTTTATGAAAATATGACCATGACAAAGTGAAACTACACAAAAAAAAACATTGATAAATTTCTAGACCTTCAGATTTTAGCTAATGGAGTAAAACCTCAGGTCCTTGTGGAATAAATTTTACACACGAGTGTCTATTCCTTTAAAAAATAAAAGTTTTGTTTTGATAGAAATCTTTTTACAACTGTAAAGGCCCATTTGCAGTTTCCTGCCTTATTAAACAGAGACTAAAAAATGTTTTTTAATGCCTTAATGATCCATACAATTATCACTGTATACTGCACATACACCAGTTCCCTCAGAGGCTGCTGAAGCATTTGAATTAGCACCCCAGTGATGTGTGTTCTGACTAGTAGTGTCTCCTTTTTAAACTTTTTTGGTCTTCCTTACTACCAGAATCCAGTCTGTCATTCTTCAATGCTGTTAAAAGTCTATCTCTAGGAGCCTTTTTCCTGATGTTAAGTTTGCTGCTTTTTATCTGCCACTATTTTGGAAAACAAATAACTTAAGCAGAATAAGAACACACAAGAAAGATTAGATGAAAACAGTGGACTGAGCATGTGTTGTGTGCATCTTTCTTTCCCAAATCCTTAGATATGAAAGAAATAATTTGCTGTGTTCTGTAGTACAAGAATGTCAGGCATTTTTATAATGAATTTATCTGAAGTGTAAATGCCTGGGAGAGAAAATACGGGAACTCTTGGTTCATATGTCCTCCTAGCAATCAACACTGGCGCTGGGATTGAGAATGTACGATGCAGACACAATCAAAGTCTGGTGGTTATGAGACAGTAAGTTCCTATCAGAAAGGTCGGCTTGACAGACAAAAACAAAACATGTCCAATATGCTGATGCTTGTTACAAGGAGACCTTCCATACCATCATCTTGGCCATTTGTCAAATTTAAGAAACTTAGATTTCAAAACAAAAAGTGGACCCTTTTCAGTTTAACTTGAATTAAATTCATATTTTCTTCAAGTCAATATGTAAACTACTTACAAGGATGGCAAACTTCTTTTATATTTATATGTAAATTATATTAAACCCATATAACATACCTTAATAGTTTTAGAGCTAGGGACTCAAGACTTACTTCAGTTTTGGAAAATTCCAAGTTATCGTTGCTTCAAATGTTACCTGTCTGCAAGTCTCTCTTGTCTCTCTTCTAGAACTCTTGCTAGGAGGACAATTAGAATCTTCACTTCTACCCTCTGTATGTCTTAATTGCCTTTGCATATCTTAATCTCTTTTGTCCCTCTATGCTGAGTTTTAGGTGAATTCCTCAGACTATCTTCTCATTTCTTAATTCTCTCTTTTTTACTGAGCCAGCATATGAATTATCTATTGCTGCCAAAGAAAGCACTTCAAAATTTAGTGGTTTGAAGCAAGAACAATTTATTATTTCTCGTGATTTTGTGGGTTGGCTAAGCAGTTTTACTGCTAGTCTTGCTGGAACTTCTCACGTAATTACAATCACTGGACAGGTCAGCTAAGTGAGGTCTGGGCTTCACCGGGCTGCCAATGGCTATCTATGATGGCTGGACTTTCTCCATGTGAGCTCTCTCCACCTGGGAGGTGAGCCAGGCTTCCATCATGGTGGCTTCAGTGTTCCCAGCAGCACTGTAGAAGACCCAATACTCAAGTGTTTTCAAAGCCTCTACTTGTCTCACTTTTTCTTAGGATCCATTGGCTAAAGCAACTCACATTGCCTAGCCTAGATTCAAGGAGTGGAAAATAGACTCTACTTTTTGATAACAGGAGCCACAAAGAACATATAACCATTCTTTGCAATTTACCATATCTAGCTAGAGTTTACTCATCTTCTATATTTTGTATTGCAAGTGAAGTTTTTAATATTAAATATTTCAAACTAATTCTTTTTCATATCTACATATTCTTTTTTATGCCTATTTTGTTTCATGAAAGCTTTTTCTTTGTAATGTATATCAATTCTTCATTTTTTTAAAGCAAATTTATGTTAAGGTATTTGTCATATTTTGCCATGCAAATGACTCATATGAGGTGAATTTATGTTATGATTGTCAATTTTGTTGATGTCTTTTCTGTCATTACTTTTTTCATGAGGTTCTTTTCAAGGGGTATTGTTTTGACTTGTTTTGTTCTTTTGGTTTATTCTCAGTCTCTCTCCTCCACCCATCTACTTTAGTTAGTTTCCCACTCTTTCAGACCCCAGGTTAAGAACTGAGTCTTTCAATGTGTTCTGGGATTCCTACACTATTATGGCCTATGGGTTAATAATGGATTTAGACCATGGGGCCAGCAGGCAACTTGAGTTAGTTTCCTGTTGCAATCTCCTTGCTTCCACAGCCTACAACTTCCTGTGGGCCCCACCCTGCAGGTAGGAGGAAGGCAAACATATAGGGCCTTAAAAAAGAAGAAAATTTTACCCTTTGAAACAGCGTGGATGGACCTGGAGAACATTATGCTAAGTGAAATAAGCTAGTCAGAGAAAGACAAGTACCATATGATTTCACTCATATGTGGAATCTAATGAACCAAATGAACTAATAAGCAAAACAGAGACAGACTCATAGATAGAGAGCAGGCTGAAGCTCTGGGGTGGGTAGTGGATTGAGCAAAAAGGAAAAAGCACCTATGGACATGGACAACAGTTTGGGTATTGCAGGGGGGTTATAAGGAGGACAAATGATAAGGAAAAAATACAACAAAACAACATATCTGATAGATTATTTTTTTAAAAAAGAAAAATATAGGGTCTTTCTTTTGTCAGCTTCCTTTCATAGGACTGAGTAGAAGTTAGGAGATAGGCCAGCTTCCTCATGTCCTGTGGAGAATTTTTCATCTTCATAGCAGGAGGAGCCATCCATTGCCCACTTCTGTTTCTAGGCCCATTTCCAGGCCTTGAGCTTGAGTCCCACTTAGTCATTCACATTTCTGTCTGTCTATGAGCCATGAAGATATTCATGTGTTTTGGACTTGGTCTATGGCTTTTAAATTTTATTTGTTATGGCTATGGGTTTAGACTAGATGAAGTATATTACCCATGAATTTACTGCCCGAATCCCACAATAGTTTTAGCAAAGCATCTTATAACTCAGACATACGTGACAATAAGCCCATACAAAAATTCTCAATAGCACTAGTCATTAGAATAAAGACTGATATACCGAGTGTTGACAAAGATGTAGAGCAACGGGAGCACTCTTAGTGAGAATGAAAAATTATGCAAAATTATGCAAAAAAAAGTCACTATCTTAAAAAGTTAAAAATTTAAAAATGTTGACACGATGTCAAAAATGCTAGAGAGTTAGTGAGGAATAAGAGTGCTCATATATTGCTAGTAAAACTAAAAAAGTATGCAAAAATTGGCACTTTCTTCAAAGTTAAAGACATATCTACCATGTGACTTAGCCACTGCACTCTTAGGTATTTACCCAATTAATGCATTCATCCATGTAAACACTTGTATATGAATATTTATAGCAGCTTTACTTGTAACAATTAAAAACAAGAAACAACCCTGGCCAGGTAGATCAGTTGGTTAGAGCATTGTCTCATTGTGCCAAGGTTGATGGTTCAATTCCCAGTCAGGGCACATACAAGAATCAACCAAGGAATGCATAAGTAAGTGGAACAACTAATAGATGTTTCTCTCTCTCTCTCTTTTTCTCTCTCTCTAACCAATTCTAAAAAAAACTAAAACAGTCCAATTTTTGTCAAGAGATCAATGGGTAAATGAAAAAATTATATTTTGGAAAGTGGGCCCCTTGTAGTATAGGCTTCTCCCACTAGGTGAGTACTCTAGCAACCCATCTGTATCAGTGAACCAGCTGGAGTTTGTCTATTTAATGAGGGGTGATTTACGAGTGCACCTGTCCACATCATGCTCAGTGTAGCAGTTTTTGACCAAAAATGGCATGACCCCCATGCCTCACCGTCCCTATTCACCCCATCTCACCTTGAGCAATTTTTTTTTGTTTCTCCCCATTAAAAAAAGTCCTCAAAATGAAGTACTTTGCCAGTGGGGAGGAGGTGAAACCAAAAACTGCAGAAGCACTAAAAGGCATCAAAATCCATGTGTTCAAAATCTTGTTTTGAGCAGAGGAAAAAACATCTGGATAAGTGTATTCCATCAAATAGAGAGTACTTTGAAGGTGACTGAGGTTTAAACTTGTAAAAATAAATATATCGTTTTTATAAATAAATTCCATTTTTAGGGGGTCCTCCTCATCCATATAATGGAATGCTACTCAGCAATTAAAAATAACTATTAACACAGACTAGGGCATAAATGAATTTCAAAATAATTAAGTTGAATGAAAGAGGACAGACCAAACAAAATAAACACACTATATGGTTGCATTTATAAATCTTCTAGAAAATATAAGATTTATAGCAACAAAAAGATCTGTAGTTGTCTACGATAGGGATGGGGAACAGGGAAAGGTGGGAGGAAGAAACTGTAGAGTCACGAGGGAACTTTTAAGGGTGATGGATATGTTCAATATGGTAATGGTTTCATGACACATATATGTCAAACTTAAACTGCATATTTCTTTTTAATTTGTTACCATTATTCCATTACTCTTGTCTCAACTTCCCCCCTTAGGCCTCCCCCACCCATCCCATCCCCCTATTACTCCCACAGTCCGTCCTCACACCATTATCCATGTCCATGGGTCATTCATGCATGTTCTTTGACTAGTCAATACATTCAGTTCAGTGTATACCAATTATGCCTTAATAAAATTGTTTAAACTTTAATTTGATATTATAAGTAACTTGCTCAATAGACTACAAATGTGGCAAGTGGCAAAAATGGGATTTGAACACTGTGTTGTAGTTGTAGGCCCAAGCTCTTAACACTACCCCAAGCCTGGTGGGAAAGGACAATGGGCCTCACTCTCACTCAGTTTGCTAGTCTTGTTCATTAAAACTGTCCTTCCTCCCCACTCCCTTTTGCCCCATTTTTATTGACTCCTAGAAAGGCCATTAAGCCAGCTCCCAAGATGGGAGTCAAGAAAGAGCACCACTTTTTGGTTATACTTCACCAGGTACCATTAGTAAGAAAAAATTGTGACAAATTTTGAAATTTACTGGGTGTTCTTGCTACTTCATACATCTATCTGGTGGCCACCTTTGCTTGTCTTTGACTGGGCTATTTTACAACTTTGAAGAGATAAAAATTAACTTTTAGAAAACAGATCACAATGACAATAGCTCCTGTCCATAGAAATGCAGATTGTGTCTGCTGGAATGCTATTGATTATTGCCCTGTGAACAGTGACATTTTGGGCCAGTGTTCCATCTATTTGTATATTCATTTCAGAATTCTCAGTCTGAATGTACCATATTTTTGGACTATAAGACACACACACACACACAATTTGGGAGGAGTAATGGTTGTTAATGCTGCTGTTGAATTCTGTTTACATTTACATTGGTGAAATATTATGTTATTTATAAATATTTTACCACATTTTTTGCTTCAAAAGTTTTTTTCCTATTTTCCTCCTCTAAAACCCAGGTGCGTCTTATGGTCTGATAAATACGGTAAGTTGTATTTTGAACTGGTTATAACATCTACTGGTTCCCTTATTAATTAGCGAGCTAAATAAAATTTTTGATGTGCCCATTTTATATTTGTATGACAGTCATGATATTATCCTTTAAAAACATATCTTTTAATGCATATATCATAGTATAATGTTTAAAATTTTTAAGTATGTTTTCTAACAGAACATCTCACTGAGTTTCATAATCTGTTCCTAACCCTGTCCAACCATGAAATTCCCTTCTGTATGTATTTTCAATGACTGTGAGAATTTCAGTTCTAATATGTATGAGACAATGGTGAGCCCCTTCCATTGCATCTAACTAGGAAAAGTAAGATTTGGGAGAGGAAAATAGAAATTGGAGGTAAAATAAAGGTGGAGAATTAAAAAGCATTGTCCACTCCCCCACCCATAAAGGGATATAAAGTTTAAAAAGGAGATGAAGAGCCCTGACTGGTGTGGCACAGTTGGTTGAGCACTGTCCCACAAAGCAAAAGGTAACTGGTTTGATTTCCAGTCAGGGCACGCCTGGGTTGCAGGTTGGGTCCCAGGTTGGGATGTTTCTCTCTCACATGGACGTTCCTCTCCCTCTCTTTCTCACTCCTGTCCCCTCTGTCTAAAATAAATAAATAAATAAATAAATAAACAAACAAACAAATAAATAAATAAAATGAGGAACATAAACGTAGACATTAGGACCTACATCCTGTGACGTATGTGAAAAGAAATAAAGGAAGTCAAATACATGATCTTTGGCTTGAAGTGATTATAGAAAGAGCCAAGACCTTATACAACTGCATTTTTGCAAAGAGAGTAAGAAATACCTACTTTGTGATGAGGAGTGTATTAATTACAGATGACTCATGGTTTATTCCAGTTGAAATATACAGGTTCTTGTCTATGCCTTATAAGGGCATCTAGTGATGCTCTTTGTTGACCAAAATGAGAATTTGTTAGTAAGGATTGATTGGGTAAAAGGTAATGTATTCCATGCTCATCTAAGAACTCCATCAACAATTGGATATAATCGACTCTTCCAATAAATTCTTAACATTTACCAAAAAGTTTTAAAATAGCAAATTACAGTTCGCTTTGCTAGGATTTTTTTAAATAATGTATTGTGTCACTCAGTAAATGTTATATTTAAATTTCACATCTGCAAAGATGCATATAATCACAACCTCATGTTTGAGTGGAAACTGTTGTACTACATATAAGCTGTTTCCAAACATGTATAACTAATCCAATTTCTAAGCCAAATTTCTTCATCCATGTGGAAAAAATGACTCCTCACTGATGCTCATATAAAAGTTTTTAGTGAATGCAAGATTAATTGTTGTAGCATTTGAAGGGAGAGAAAGGGCATAATTAAAAATTATAAAAGTATTTTAGTTGAGGAAATCAAATGTATGGGACTTTTCAACTTAAAACACATTTTAATTTCAGAGTTGCCTGCCACTTTGGGGTAGTTACATTTTGTTCTTCCTGGTTCTGCTTCTTTTCTAAGGTGATCTTCAGTTTTCTTTCTGTCTTTCTCTATTTTTGTTTGACTTACAATTTTTATTCTCCACTTCAGAACAGAATTTTTACAAGAGCAGTAAAAAAGGTTTTCTCCAAATTGCCTAACATTATCTATCTCTTTTCTAGAAAATGGGATCCTCATCTGTCTCTGCAAAATGGCTTTCCATAGTTTCTAGTACAGCAAATGCAATGGAATAAGTTATGCTCCTAGTTTAAAAACATCTAAGATAAAATAGTATGAAGTACATTGGAGAATAGCCCTGCATGTAGCATTTGAGCATTGGCTTCTTTAATCTTGAATCCCAGGTTTCGAAGAAAAATGCTCTCAGAATAGTTTCCTTTGGTAACTGCTGAGTCCTCTCCTCTAAGTGCAGCAGAGTAGAGGGGAATGAGGTAGAGACCAACAATTCTGGTAAGATGATGGTATTTTGCATATAGCAAATGTAGTGCTCTAATGCCACAATTAAAATCTAAATGGTTCTCTGAAAAATAAAAATGAAGGATAACAAGTCATTTCTGAGATAGCTGTTCTATATTTAAATTATACTTACATGCAATTCAAATTAACTCAGTGTAAATAGACCAAAATACTTCATACATTGGTTTATGTCAATTTACCCCTAAAATTTATGTCACTAGTGACTGATGTGTAATGGTGACCTCCCTTTAGCCTTCCTTTTCTTATTATCCAAATTATCTATATTAAACCTGAGTATTTTAATAATAAAAAATACATACAAAAATGTCTGTGAAGGTATAGTATTAGAAATGCAGACCAGATAAGATAGAACTTCCTGTCCCTCAGCAATGTTTGTTAGGAGCCCCCTACAGCAACCTCAAATATCTGCCTACTTTCTTTACCTAAGTGGTAGATGTTTCTACTTAAGTGCCTCATCGTCGAACTTACATTACAAGTGCAAAAATGGAACTCGAAACCTAGCTGCCACTTGTCTCATTTCTAACAGTGGTACCTTCTTTCTCTCACACTCGAATCCTTTGAGCTTTGACTATGTCTTTGCCTATCACATCCAGTTAGCAAATCATGAACTGTTCCAAACCTGTTCTCTGTGTTTTATTTTCTATTCCCAAAGCTCCTACCCCAGCACGTTTTTTATGCAACAAATGCACATTGAGCGCCACACTCTGCACAAGGCATTTATACTATAGCAATGATGTTAAGACAGTTGCTCTTCCTACCCTCATGGAATTTATAGTCGGGCAGGGCATACAGACAGCAAAGGACAAATTCCATAACTAATCAATAAAGCTACAGTCAGGGTAATGCTTCACCAAAGGACTAAGATTGTAAGTGTAAGTAACTAGACAGACAGATCTAGTTGGAGAGCTCCAATGAAGATTTCTTGAGGAAGTGCCACTTGCCTTGATCTCTGAAGTGGTGGCGTAAGTAAGTGAAGCAGCGAGAAAGCAATCTAAGTATAAAGAACAATGTGTCAAACACGCCCCCCTCCACTCCCAGGAGGAAAGGACCTCAGGCATTCAGAATACAGGCACCCTCTCAGCCCAAAGCAGAGCTTGTTTGGATAGAAGACAAAGAAGGGAGGAGAATGATTTGCCCTGAGGCCTGCAGGGTAGAGTGTACAGACCATGCAGCCCCTGTGGGCGATGTCCTAGATTGTAGCCCTTAAACAGCCTAAAATTAGCCTTTCTGCCTCCAGGTTATAGCTCCTTCAATTACTATTGCCCACAACAACTAGACAGTCTTTCCTAAAGATCTACTGGAACACATCAGTTTCCTGACACAAAGAAAGCAGGGGAAAAATCGTCACTTAGTAGCTCACCATTGCCTACAGACTCAAGTAGACTCATTGGGCTTTGGTATGAGTTAAATTGTGCCTCCCCTGTGTGCCCCCCCCCCCAATTCATATATTGATGTCCCTACCACTAGTATCTCAGATTGTGACCTTATTTGGAAACAGGGTCATTGCAGATGTAAGAGTTAAGAGGAGGTCATTCTGGAATACACTGGGCTTGCTAAATCCATATGACTGGTGTCCTTAGAAAAAAGGACACAGGTATATGCACCCAAGGAGAGCGAGGTGTGAAGAGCGGGGTTTCGCTGCCACAAGCCACGGAACCACCAGAAGCTGGGGGAGATCCTAGAACAGGCCCTTCCGCTAGCAGCTTCAGTGGGAGCACGGCTCTGCCCACACCTTGATCTCAGGCTTTGGGACTCCATGTGAGGCAGTAAGTGTCTGCTGTTTAAGCCACTCAATTTGTGATACTTTGCAATGGTGGCCCTAGCAAACTAATAAGGTCTTTTAACCTTAATTTTTCATTTGAGATAAACTCAACTGTTGTCCCCACACACAGAAGAGTACTATCTTCCTTTTTGTTTTCCTTATCTCCTGGTTGAAATGGTCTCCACTTTGCTCTGCTTATCTACAGCAGTTCTTCTTTTCAAAGCTATCCGTGGGAGCCTTCTTCTCTTTGGAAGCCTTATATAATTATTGTTAATATCCTATTTATGCAACTTTTATAAGCCACATTAAATAATTTTGGGAAAAGGTAGAGCCAAATAAATGGAAAAAAGAAGGTGTGCTGCCTAGTTGAGTTATTCTTAAAGACCCAAATACCCAGAACCCTACTAAGGGAAACAGATGAAAGTGACATTGCCCTGAATAAACCTAGGGTGAATGATGCGGAACTGGCCCTGATCTGTCTATTCCGTCTACCACGGCTGCCTGCTTCCAGGTACCTGTGAAATCCCATGGAACTTAAGGAACTACATCTGAAACCACCGGTTTGCAGTCTCTCTTCTTTTCCAGGTATAGAAGATACTTGTTTTATTTATTAGGAACTGACACAGAGACAAATCCTCCCTATACCCATGTTCTTCCTTGGTGCTTAGCTGAGCATTAAGTGGGTCAGCGTCACTCAGATACTGTTTACTGAACCTCAGCGGCAATGGCTGAAACAGGATTGGGTTTGCCAGCTTGTTCCTTGTATTATTTTTCCCGACAGTGCGACTGATCCTCCAGTTGTCTGATAACGATTGAGTAGGAGGGGAGAAGGCCCTCGGAGCGCTCTTAAATTACATTTCTATGTGCCTGAGCCCCAGTCAATCTCAGGAATGCACTGCTGAAATGGGGGTGCCTGAGCATCGGTGGAGAAATGCTTGGGACGCTGTTCTGCACCAGCAGTCTTAGTGTCACTCTTGTACCACGAGTTTCAGAGACTGTTACAAAATTAACGTGGAATAGTCACAAGTAGTTTATACTTTTCTATGTAGGAGAGAGCTTTTTGCAAGGGATATTATATATAAGGAATAGGCTATTAATCAGAACTGCTAAGTTGTGTTATGACCCTGTTTTCTTTGGTAGTCATGGCTTTCTAGGATTTAGACATCCTAGACTATGTCACAACTTTAATAGGTAACATAATGGACTCTGACAAAAAAATTTCCTACTTAAAACAGTATGATGGCTATGCAATATGTGTATAAACTAAGCGTATATGTTTGGCTGAATGATGGCCCCCAAGTGTATCCAATTTCTAATCCTTGAAACCTGTAAATGTTATTAATATGGCAAAAGAGTCTTCCAAGATGTGATTAAATTAAGGATCTTACAATGGGAGGATTATCCTGGATATCTGGGTGGGCACTAAAATGTAATCACAAATGTCCTTTTATAAGAGGTGGGAGGAGGGATATTTGACACAGAAGAAAGGCCAGGTGACCACCTCAGCAGAGAGACAGAGAGAGAGAGATTGATTTGGAGATGCCATACTGTTGGCTTTGAAGAAGGAGAAAGAGGCCATGAGCCAAGGTGTGTAGCTCTAGGAGCTGGGAAAGGCTAGGAGACAGATTGTCCCCTGTCCTAGTCTCTGGGGGGGAGCGTGGCCCTATCAACACCTTGTATTCAGCCAAATGAAACTGACTTCTGACTTCTGACCTCCAGAACTGTGAAAGAATAAATGCTTGTGGTTTTAAGATACCAGGTTTGTGGTAATTTTGTAATGAGGTGCTGAGCTAGCGGTCCTCCAAAATAGAGAAACCCCTCATAGTTTGGGGATGAGGGAAATTGAGCAGAGCCATTGAGAGTTACTTTGCATATCTGAAGAACCTGGCCAGTGTTTTAGTAAAGTTAAAAGCTGGCCAGGGAGATGGGCGTGACTACCCTGTGATTTAATGTAGCCTGAGGGGCTTAGTGGCTGCTCCTAGTCACAGGGCCAAGCTTGCCGAGACTAACCTTGTCAGCAGGGAAAGGCAGAAGAAACCACACTACTGGCAGATGAAACCCAGTGTGGGAGGAGTTGGAAATAGGGTTATGGAGGAAGATCCCAACAGGATTTAAACCCAGGAATGGCAGGCATGCTGGGGCTTAACCATGTGGCTTGGGAGCAGAGAGGGGGCTCTCTTGACCACACAACTTAGAAGGAAGCGGAAAAGCAGGATGTAGCAGCCGCATGGGGGCTCTTGACTGTGGCTGGGGAAGGAGACGCCTCTTGACCATGTAGCAGCAGTGTGGGCTCTTGGACACGTGGTTTGGAAGGATGCAGAAGGATTCCTGGGCCCACCATGAGGATGCAGTTTGGGATTAAAAGCAGGAACCTAGCTAGCCAAGCATGGACGACTGGAGGGAGCCAGGATACAGACAGGAATCTGCCCAGCTAAGCTACAGACTTCTATTTCTTTTCCTGAGAAAAGGTACCTCTGGCTGGCCTGGTTTGGTCGTGCAGGGAGGGGGTGGGGGAGGAAGGGGGGCGCAGGACTGTGTGTTTGTGGGTGTTTTTTTTGTTTCTTTCCAAAGGGAGTGAGATTTAACAGCAGAATTCCACCATTGTTCTAAACCTGTATAACTTTTGAATAAATATTTCCTTTGCTTTTCATAAGACTCTGACATTGGGAATCAGGGTTATTATTGGTGGTGGGCAGTAGAACCCAGAACAACAGAACTCAGGGGTTCTGTTTCAATTTGTTTCAGCAGCCATAGGAATCTAATACAAGATGTTCTGGTTATATCACAAGGGAAGATGAGGAAAGAATCAGAAAGAAATCATAGCTAAAGTAATTATAAAATGTCTAACTCCAAACCTCTGATAATTCTGAATTAAGAAATTACAGTCTAAGGATTTTTGTTTTGGTTGTTTTGATCCCAATGCCCCTGTTTTTAGGGAATTCTAAAATCAACCAAATGCTGCTGATACAGAGGTTCCAAAATGCTTGGTCATAAGTAGTGCTGTATGGAATATTTTTATTGGTCCTCAGGTGAGTGAGGAAAATAATGTAATGAGTTTTTTTCTAAATCAAATGTATTTAAACGTGTGCTTTATACATGGTCCTTTTGTAAAACTATGTTATAATATGCTGATATGTTATAATTTTAAGCAGTAACTTTAAAATAAAACTGCAAAATTAAAAGCTAGCAATTGGCCTTAACATTTTCGAAACTTCTACTGGTCTATTAAATTCACAAATCTAGGGATGATTTACCTAATACACACAATCAATCATAAAATTTTTCTGCCTTATCAAGTATATTGTTACTTTTTGCTGATATAGCAGATTCCCACAAACTTAGTAGCTTGCAACAAGAATGTATTATTACCTTGCTGTTCTGTAGGTTGGAAATCTGACCTAGCTCTCGCTCTCAGTGTGGTGTTGGGGAGGCTTTGGTCCTTTCTGGAGAGCCCAGAGCAGAAAGTATCTCCTTGCCTTGCTTCCACACGGCCCCCGCATTCCTGGGTCTGTAGCTCTTTCCTCCATATTCAGCATCACCAACAGCACCTTCAGTGCTTCTCACACCATGTCATGTTACTGCAACTCCTCCTTCTCCTTTTCTGACTCCTTTTTCCTTTGGTTTTTCACTTTTAATGATCCTTGTCACCCATCTAAACAATCCAGGATAATCATTTTAAGATCATCATATAAACTGCTTTCATTCATCTGCAACTTTAATTTCCCTTTGCCATGTAAATGTACATATTCATAGGTTCAAGGAATTTGAACATGGACTTTTTTTTGGTGGATGGGGGCATTATTCTGCCTACCACGTTAATAAACTCAGATGAACCCTGACTGGTGTGGCTCACTTGGTTAGGTGCTGTCCTGCAAAGTGAAATGTCATCAGTTCGACTCCTGGTCAGGGAACATGCCTGGGCTGTGGATTCAGTCTCTGGTCAGGGTGCATCTGAGAGGCAACCTATTAATGTATCTCTCTCACATTAATGTTTCTCTTCCTCTCTTTCTCCCTCCCTTCTCCTATCTCTAAAAAATAAATAAATGAATAAAAAATAAACTCAAATTGAACAACAACTGAGACAGAAGAATTAAGGTGGTTTAATTTTGATTATTTCCTTGAGTAGTATTAGGAACATCGAAATTACTGGAAAGACCCACATCGTAAAAGTTTTTGAGACATACAGTCAAGTTGCTTTCTAAAAACTATTACATCAAATTAAAGATTAGAGTCTAAGATGCATTATAATTCGGTGTGCCATTAAGAAAGAAAATTCACTGCTGATTAAACTATGACAGTGTTGTTCAACACTTAGAATTTTTATTTCACAGTTATTTAAACAATTTTTTAAACTTACTTGACCTTGTGTTTTTATCACATATCACAACAATATAAAGAGCTATGGCCAAGTGTATGGAGTCTTAGGCAATACCAGCTACCTCCGAAAGTACTGCTTGACTGAGGGTGATTTAAAATACTATTGAATGGATGGCACATTTGAATTTCAGAGATGTTAAAATGTGCACATCAGAATCAATGAAATGCAATACATAGAGAATGGGAGACCCTCAGAACCTGATGATTTAACATGGTTGATTCCCACTCTTTGGTAGTAGCTAGGATGGTCTGTGACGGGGGTGACTCCAGCTTTGCTGAGGCACACACTGCTCGTCTCCCATCTGTTCACAGAACGGGCACCTCGGCTAGTGAGCGAGCCCGGGAGCTTCTGCACGGAACTCGCAGGGCCACGGGTGCACCTGTGCAGCTACTGACCCTGTCCTTGCTGCTCTTTGCCTGAATTTAAGAATATATAGATTTCCTGTAGCCCTCTTGAATATCAAGTCTGTGGTGGGCTATTACAGAAAAAAAAAGCAGCATATATTACACATTGGGGGAAATAGGCTTTCAAAAAATCAGCTTGAGTAATTTTTAAATAACTTCCTTTTTTTAAAGACTTTATTTACTTTTAGAGAGCTAGGATGGGAGAAGTAGAGGGAGAGAAACAGAAATGCGCAAAGATACATCAATCAGTTGTCTCTTGCATGCCCCCAAATAGGGACATGGCCCAAAACCCAAGGATGTGCCCTGACTGGGAATCGAAACTGGCAACCTTTCACTTCACAGGCCGGCACTAAATCCACTGAGCCACACTGGTGAATTTCCTCACAAAACTAAAAATGGAATTGCCTTTTGATCCAGTGATTCTACTGCTGGGGTTATACCCTAGGAACCCTGACACACCAGTCAAAAGAACCTATGCACCCCAATGTTCATAGCAGTATCATTTACAACAGCCAAGTGCTGGAAATAGCTGTAGGGCCCATCAGTAAATAAGTGAACCAAAAATCTGTGGTACATCTATACAATGGAATACTACACAGCAGAAAGAAAGAAAGAGCTCCTACCCTTCATGACAGTGTAGATAGAACTGGAGAGCATTAGGCTAAGTGAAATGAGCCAGGTGGTGAAAGACAAATACCATATGATCTCACCTATAAGTGGAACCTAGTCAACAAAACAAACAAGCAAGTAAAATATAACTAGAGACATGGAAATAAAGAACAAACTGACAGTGACCAGAGGGAAGTGGGGAGGGAGATAATGGAGAAAAGAAAGGGAAGGCTCAAGCCAAGAAACATGTATGAATGACCCATGGACATGACAACAGGGCAGGGATTGGCTATGGGGGGGAAGGTGGGGCAGGGCAGAGCAATGGGGGAAAAACTGGGACAACTGTAATTGAACAACAATAAAAAATTAATAATAAATTTAAAAAAACTTCCATTTATTCAGAGGTTACTACGTGCCAGGCACTATGATAAAGGCTTAGTAAATATTTCCATATTTAATGTTCCACAATTAACAACTTTGCACAGAAGATATAAATACTCTCCCTTTAAAGATTAAAAAAGTGAATCCCAGGCTAGGTGAGTATGTTGTAGGAAATATGGCAAGGAGGGGCATAACTAGGTTTTGAACCCTAGTTTGTTTTAATCTAGGCACTGTATATGCCATAATGCTTTCTATATTAAATATATTAATTATATCTAAGAAAATAAATCTTACTAGATAATTCTTATAAGATACCTCAGGAAAGCATACTTTATGAATACAAACTGCCAGGAATAACGGCAGAAAATATAGATTCATCATTTTTCCCTAAACTGAGAATGGCTAAATGCACTTCTCAAGGACATCCCTGCTACCTCCAAATACCCTAAAATTACTCATTTTGCATCATGACTATGCTATAATCTATATACATATTATATAGTTTTAGAATAAATATTTTGCTAAGTATCTATTTCAAACTACTTCTCTGAAAAGAAACTTAACAAGTTAAAAAATAATTGTTATATATTGAAATATAGGGCCAACTTATGTCACTGATGTATTTCACACTTATGTAGGTGAACACTTCCATAATTGGGAAATTTTCCCTCTCAAATAATAGATGGGACTGGAGTTATGATTTTCAAAGAAATAAGAGAAAACTAGCAGAAATATCTCCATCTACATATCATTGGTCTATAGCAATTTGAATAGTCACTGACATTTACTCTTTAATTTAGTAAATAGACATTATTTTCTTATTGTTTCTCGTCGTCTCTGACACTCAGCATCCTTACCACTAGGAAACTCCTGACCTTGACTGTATATTGGACTCATTGGGGGGATTTAAAAAAAAATACTACTGTCTGGATCTCAGCCCCACAGTTTTGATATAGTTAATTGGGAGTGTGACCTCTGTGTCTGGTTTTTTAACAGTTCCTCAAACATCAGATGATTCAAATGTGCAGCTCAAATTGAGAACCAGTAATGTAAAGGGTTAAATAATAGCAAACATCTGTGAGTTTGAGAAATAAAGCTAATTCTAATGGCTTAACAGTGATACTTTTGAATTAGCTGCAGATTTCCATGTATTATTATATCTGTTCCTATACTATAGATAATGGAGATGTAGTTATTTAATGTTACTAAATACTCTAGGCATTTCATGAATCAAGAAATATGACAAAATCATTATCTCATTGTAACTCTGCTCCTAAAATTATCTTATTTGTTTCTGGAATTCTGTAGCAAATTTGTGTTTGGATCACAGCACCAGAAAATTCATAGTGCTGCTGTCTTGGGGGAGGAGAGTTGGATTGTATAGTAATAAGGTTTGAAATTTATAACTTACCATCTTGGGCAGTAATTCTGGCCAAGTTTCTTAAAAGACAATTTGACACACTAATAGAACTTCTGCCAAGATAATCTTTTGCAGAGCCAAAGTAACTTTAGGTATGATAAACTGGCCCCAGTGCATGAATTCATGAAACAAACAATTATAACAGGTTATCTATACTTCTGATATTGCTGTTTTCTCTAAAAACACACACAGGAGAAAGCAAGACTTAGTGTAGCAAGTGGCAGAGGTGCAGCTTGGCTACAGATAATAATTACTTTTATTCATACAAAACTTCATAATTTTTTAACCTCACTCGGGGATATTGTTTATTGATTTGAGGGGGGGAAGAGAAATACCAATGTGAGTAAAGAAACACCTGTTGCCTCCCATATGCACCCCAATGAGGGACTGAACCCCAAACCTAGGTGTGTGCCCTGACCAAGAATTGAACCCACAACCCTTTGGTGTACGGGAAGATGCTCCAACCAACTGAGCCACCCAACCAAGGCTATAATTTTTAGTTTTTAATTTTTTAAAGATTTCATTTATTTACTTTTAGGGGAGTGGGGAAGGAATGAGGGGAAGGAGGGAGGGAGAGAGAGAGAGAGAGAAAGAGAAACATTGGTCAGTTACCGCCTCTCGCAGGTTCCCAACCAGGCACCTGGCAGGCAACCCAGGCAGGTGTCCTGACTGGAAATCTAACCAGCAACCTTTAGGTTTGAGAAACAACATCCAACCCACTGAGCCACACCAGTCAGGGCAGGGCTATTAATTTTTAAAGCTTCATAATAAAGTTATTTATTTGGCTTCTATGGTTATTTAAAGGCATCTCACTTCTTGTTAATGTTCTTTCTTAAATAAATATTTTTACAACTCAAGCAATGTAGTAAGAAGGTAATTTAAAAGAAAATTCATGACTGGTTGATGAGAAGCTATCATGATGCTGTCGAGAAGGATAAGGTAAGCCACAGTGATGTTTATATTTGTCATTATTGCTGTTTCTAATTAGCATATTACCTCTGGTTCAGACTCCACATCATTATACATCAATACTCCACTTTACATCGCTCCTTAGTGTTACGTCTTCTAAATAGACAATTGGCAACTGCAGTAACAAACACTCCTTAAGAGGAAAATATGACCTCTTAAGAGGAAAGTGTCATCTACTGGGACTTGATGTCAGCCAATGAATATTCATTCAAATAAACATCTGTTACTTCCACGAGCCACTGTAGTAAATCAGTTTTAAGAAGCTATACAGAGATGAATATCACATCACCTTCTTCACCCCAAATCAATCTCTTCAAAATGGGATCTCTTTTGTTTGGGCTGTCCATCACACACACTCAAACACATTGTAGGGACTTAGCTCAGGCAATACAGAGCCCAAGGGTATGCCCCTGGTATCAGTCCCTGGTATTGGTTTTACTTATTCCATATTTACAGCACCTAAATTGTGGTGTATCAATTTATGTGGTTGTAAATGCTGCAGTGTTGATCCCTATTTTCAGTCTTTAACAAACAAGTGCTTGTTCTTGTGGCAGAGTGTTTGCATTGTTTTACTAATTAGACTAAGTATACTGAGATTAATTTATTAATCCATATACTGTACCAGTCAAGGCACAAACTGCCTCGTGATGCTGAGAATTTACTCTAGATGACTCCTATAAATGACTCACTATTATTTTTATATAATCATATAGTTAAGTGCATAAATATAACTTATCGGTGTTTTAGTGTTCTTTTTAGAAACCCAGAAATTTCACCACTCTATAAACTATTCCTTAACTGACATTGGGCAAAAAAAGAATTCTTGCTCTTATTATAAAGTGAAAAGTCTAATCAATATTAAAGTAGTCTTAAGTGTAAATTTGGAGAAATTTTTACTGTTTAAAAGAAAATGTTGAATTTAAACATGAAATGCTTTGTGTTTAAGATTTGGCCATCTCTTCTAATATTGAAGTGATGGAGTGCCAAGATTTATTTTCATAATCTCTTACTTTTTAAGGGTTAGTCCACTTTTGGAGACTTTTCATTTTGGAGATTTCTTCTATTAAGAGTCATTGACCTGCGTATACGACACTAATAGGAACACGTTTGAAATAACTTCAGCTTTTTTCTTTTCATGGGAGTGCAGAGCGAGAGATGTATACATTTGATTTAATAAATAAATAATTTTAAATGTAGGTCAACATTATAATAGGCTAAAAGGAATAGTAAAGAGAGGGGACAAAGAGAATAGCATAAAGAAGAAAGATTGGCAGAAGAAAAATTGCCCAAAAGGACCAGAAAACATTTCTGATTTTTACAGGAGCTTTATCACATATCTCTTTCTGATTGAATGGTCTCTGTCAATTTCACCATCCAAAGATTATTCCAAAGCAACCCCCTTGGGATGTCTAACAACTCAGCACTGCCTCGTTCCTCTTGGCTATTAACATCTCCAACCAGTCTCATAGGTCCCAATTCTTTCCCTCTGACAATGGGGCCAAATATGCTGCTGTTAGTTCCTTTTCCTTTCCATCCCATTACTTGGGATGCCACTTCTTTATTTAGAAGTGACATAGCATAGTAGTCAAGAGCATGTGTTTTCTGGCCAGAGTCCATCGTTTACTAGTCATGTGACCTTCGGTAAGTTGCTTAATCTTTCTGTGCCTCAGCTTTCTTATCTGTGACATTAATACATTACAGTGCCTGCCTCATTTGGGGCTATTGAGAGTATTTAATGAGTCAGCATATATTAAAGTAAGGGTTACAGAATTATTTGCTGTCATTGGGCAAACAGTTTGAGCTCCTAGAGAGTGCTAGGCACTGAGGATACAGCTTTGAAGGCAGAGAGTGAGTGAAAGAAACCAGTGCCTGAAGTATCCTAGCTGGAAGCTTGAACTTTGAATAGAGCCTGCTCAGTGTGTGTGTGTGTGCACGTGCTTGTCTTGAAGGACAGGCAATCTACATTGAAAAATACAGTTTTCTCATTTGTTAAATAGGTACTCAAAGTTTGCTTGTTGAACCAGTACATAAATAATTCTTTCACATCTTCTGGCTTCTCCTGTAATGTAGTTGTAGGCAGTGAAAGCACCGGTTGCAGGGGCTGCTTATTCCATGGAGGACAGGTGAATGGAAATCTGCCATTGGTTTTTAGGCAGGAAAGTCCTGTTCTTGGACCTTGAAGCCCTCCCTCTTAAACCATCCTGCTAGATGACAAACAGTTTAGAGCACAGATAGCTTCCTATCTTGCTTGGCACATAGCTTCCAGTACTGTGCTTTGTCTTTTAAAAGGTATTTGTCACATGATTAAATAAAGTTTCAGATATGTAAATAGTTGTATTTCCTAAATTTGATTTTGTGAGTGTAGGGGACAGAGGGCGGGGGTGTTGTATGTAGCAAAAATGGCCATAGGTAAGTTGTGGACTTACAACTTCTCTTTTCCTCGGGATAAGAAAAAAGTTACGTTTCAATTCAATATGGCCAGGGAGTAGAAATCTAACCTGATTTAAACAACTTAGTTAAAAATTTAAATAAGTAAATAAAAATTATACTTTTTTTCTTTACAAAATTTTAGACAACTTGAACTATTTGGTATACTTTTTCCACTTAAATTGACAGCTGGTTTGGATGCATATATATGGTTATATAACCAAAATAACTGATGGTAGGGTGGAATAGAGTGAGTGGAGTGAGGTGGCTGCTTACGGTAGCCTTGCCTTTACTTAAGAAAGACATTCAAATTTTTCAAAGCCAAATTGAATTTTAACAATTAATCAACTCATGTGGATAAAAATAGCCTTCAATCATTGTTTGCATAACTCTTCCCATTAAGCAATGTTGATGTTTAAAAGGCACTGTCATCCATGTTAGTTAGTTCAGTTTGTTCAATAGTATTTACTTATACAATAGCATAAATCATACAGATTCCAGAATTGGAAAAGAACTCCAAATTCCTTCATTTTGCCGATGAGGAGACTGGTATCTAGAAGGCTAAAGCCACGTAATCAGAACTGGAACCCAAGATGCCAGGTTCTCAGTCAATGGCCATGATTAAAGAGAGCTACAGAGAGCTGGACCAAGCACGTAATTGTTATTTTTCCATCAGTCCTTTTAAATAGGTCTGTCAACGAATCTGAGATTGAGGATGATTGATTTTAATCTTAATTGCTAGCATTTGGCTTTACAGAAAACATAACTCGGTCTCTGCTACGTAGACATTTTATAGAGCAAGTAGGATAAATTTTGCTGCCTTACCGTTATTTCAGAAAAGAACATATACCAACATTCATTCTCTGACCAGGGTTTTATAAGTAGTTCGGTGAGAAAAATGCAGTCATTGTTCTCCTGACATGTATTTCAGAGGTTAGGGTCACATTCCAAACACCGTTAATTTATTTGTCCTTTAACCTATTACCCTTTAATTAACCTACTGTTCTTTAATTTCTCTAAATACTTTCAGACTCCTATATGTTTGGCTTGTGCTGTTTTTCATGAAAATCAGATCCATAAAGAAATTAGGCAGTGTAAAAAATCATGTTTCTTGTTGTTATTCTATAACATTCCCTTTAATTGACTTTGAGTGTGAAAGTAACTTGGCCATCCATTTATTCATTCACAAATTATTTTCTAAATATTCAATAAATATTTTATGCCATGCATTGTATTAGGCACCAAACACAATATGGTCCCTACCCTCATTTTAGTAATTACACAAGTATTTACTTAAAACTATGTTAAAGGTTATACGATATGTAGTGTATTATGAGTGATTATAACAGGATTGTCAAACTTCTATCAGTGTATCAGAAAAGACCTTTCTCATGCTGATTAACAAGGGTGAAGAAAGAAGATTGTTACACTCTTGACCAAAGAACTTTCCGATGACATCTCTGCAGAAGCTGGTGACTTGGGAAACTGGACTATATGCCCTGGTAGATATGACATTACCGTGGAATGGGAACAGAATTTCAAAATTCTGTTTCCAATTCAGTCAAGAGCTATCTTTAAATCTTTAGGCAAGTCATTTAGTGTCTAAGACTCAACTTCTTTGGTCAAAAAATGTCTAGTATTTCAATATCCTTTTCTTTGTTTAAAAAAGGTTTTATTAATTTCTTTTTAGAGCCTCTCCCTAAAGGGAAGAAGAAGGAAGGGAAGAAAAAAGAGGAGAGAAACACCAATATGTGGTTGCCTCTCACACACTCGCCACTGGGGACCTGGCCTCCAACCCAGGCATGTGCCCTGACAGGGAGTCGAACCGGTGACCCTTTGGTTCACAGGCTGGCAGTCAATCCACTGAGCCATACCAGCCAGGGCTCAATATCCTTTTCTTGGAACACAAGTACTGGTACTAAGCAGTCACTATTTTATGAGTTGGAGTTGGATATGCTACTTATCCTCGCCGCCCCCCACACACTGAGTATACATTCTTACTGAACATTATTTATCATTTTTAACCCACTTGAATCTCTGTGATGTTTCTTTAATCTGATTTATTTTGGGATATTACAATCCAGAAAAGTTAAAATCACATGCACTTTGACATTTTACCAGGCATACCTTTGAGAAGTTTTACAAATTATGATAAACCTCTAGACTTTGGCCCTGAAAAAATTAAAGTATAACTCTCAAAAAATTAATTAGTATTCCCACTTTAAAAATACTGTTTTATCTCTGCTGGTGTGGTTCAGTTGGTTGGAGCATCATCCCATAAACTGAAAGGTCACAGGTTCAATTCTTGATCAGGGCACATGCCTAGGTTGCAGATTAAGTTCCTGGTCGGGGTGTGGACAACAGGCAGCTGATGGACACTTCTCTCTCATATCCATGTTTCTCTCCCCCTCTCTCCCTTCCTTCCCCTTTCTTTAAAATCAGTAAGCATGTCCTCAGGTGAGGATAAAAAAATACTGTTTTACTTCTTTAGTTATAAAGACATTTAACTAAAATGTAAACTTCATCATGTAAAATTAGACTACTTTCTTTCTTGCCCCAAATTAAAGCATATTGTTTCTCACTGAATCTTTTCAAATTAAGTAATCACTTGTGTATTATAGAAAAGGTGGCCAGATTCACAAGTGAGCAGGCCCTTAACCCAAAATGATTGTTTGCGTATTTCTTCCAAATTTCTTTCATACATTTTCTACTCATATGGTGTATACAGTTTTGTTTTCTGAAGCAGAAGTACACTTAACCTGATTTCACACATGAGATGATCTGAAGTATCTCAGAAAACTTTAAGTAACATAATATTAAGTAAAAATGTCAGCAATCAAGAAGATGCCCAACATCTTTTGTTAGTTTTAGTAACTGAGGAAAACATCAGCTGATCTCATAGAAAAGGATTTCAACCCTGAGGTGAAACTGATGGTGAAAATGATAGTTATAATACTCACTATTTTATATTCATGTATATTCCATTGAGTGAATGGACCATAATTTACTAAAGCATAGCCTTTATATTGAACAGTTTGAGTGGTTTCCATTTATATATAGTATAAATTACACTGGGATAAACATTGTCAGGCATATGGTATTTTTTAATATTTTGGATTATTTCCTTAGGAAAGATTCCCAGAAGTAGAATTACTGGGTTAAAGGGTATGAACATTTTTATGACTCTTGAAACACATTGCCAAATCGCTTTCCAGAAAAAAGCTTATAGCAATTTACAATGCCTCCAGCAATATACGCAAGTGCCCTTCTCATGGTATTCTCACAGGTATTTGGCAACATACAGTTTTTAGATTTGCAAATTTTATGTATAAGAATGTAGTACCTCAATACCATATGATCTCACCTATAAGTGGAACCTAATCAACAAAACAAACGAGAGAAAAATAGAACCAGAGACATGGAAATAAAGAATAAACTGACAGGGACCAGAGGGGAGTGGGGAGGGGGATAAAAAAGGAAGGAGGGAGAAGGGTCAAGTCAAGGAACATGTATGAGGGCCCCGTGGAACATGTATGAGGGCCCCGTGGACACAGACAACAGGGCGGGGGGCTTGCATGTGGAGGTGGTGAGTGGGCAGGGCAGGGAGAGCAATGGGGGAAATGGGGACAACTGCAACTGAACAGCAATAAAAATAAAATCCTACTCCGACACAAAAAATAATGGAGTACATCATTTTAATATAGATTTTTTAGATTTTTAAAGGCAATATATAGTTTAAAAATCTTAAATTTCTAACATGTCCTTTAACTCTCTGTCATGATTTGATATTTTTGTAAATCTATACAGAATTATATGCAATGTCTTAATCCTTTTTCATAGTGTAAACTGTATCGTCTATTTTGTTGTTTCAACTTGGTATATGTAGATTTATATGTTTTGGGGAGCATACTGAGGATTAGATTTTTGTACCTGGTCTAACAGGTGATTTTTTTTTATCTGTTGATTTTTAGTGTAGCATACCAAAACTCCTCTCTGTCTACATTAAATGCTTAGATTATTGTAATTTTTCTAAGGGGTGATTTTTAAAAAAAAACTTAAGTTTTGAATTTATATGTAATTTATATTGAGGTATGCTATAAGGCATGGTTCTATGTGAACATTTTCTGTGTTTGTAACTAGTTACTTTAATATCATTAATAGAATAATCCTTTGTTTTTCTGTGTTTTAGGTAAAAAAAGAAAATTCTCACTTGTTATATATGAAATCATCTAATTCTTGATTACTTCCGTTTCAGTGATCTGTCTTTAAGCCCAAGCTTATTGTTTTATTTCATGTAGTGTCCCCTCACATGGCTTTTTAAAAATGGTTTTGCCTACTTTTTCTTTTTTTAAAAAAATATTTTATTGTTGTTCAAGTACAGTTGTCTGTATTTTCTCCCCACCACTCCTCTACCCCCTCCAAACCAACCTCCCTCCCTTGCTCCCACCCTCCCCCTTGGTTTTGTCCATGTGTCTTTATAGTAGTTTCTGAAAACCCTTCTCCCCTCTGCCTCCTCCCCTCTGCCTCCTCCCCGCTCTCCTCTGGCTATTGTTAGATTGTTCTTAGTTTCAATGACTCTGCTTATATCACCTTAAATTTTTTAAAAATTCCAAAACATACTGCTTGAATTTTTATCATTACTTTTAATTTATTAAATAACTTATATTGTTTTAGAAAGAAAGGAAGAGAGAAACATTGATTTTTGTCGTTCCACTTATTTATGCAGTCATTGGAAGATTCCTGTATGTGCCCTGTCTGGTGAGCGAACCTGTAACCTTGGCGTATCAAGACCATGCTTTAACCGACTTAGCTGTGTAGCCAGATGTTAAATAGCTTAATTTAAAAACTGTTCAACAGTATTTATTTTCACCAAATGTATATACGTTTGCATTTATTTATTTACATTTTTCTTCATTATAAAAGTAGTGCCTACTTACTAAATAAATTAAAAAAGAAATGAATATAAATAGAAAGAATTAAAAAGCTTATTCATAGTTGCTCTAAAGTATAGGTATAGTTAACCCTTTAAAGTATGTTCCATTCATACATTTTTGTATCCCTATCTGTAAAGATATGGTACATAAGCATTTGACAAACATTTATTGAACAATTACTTTGTGTAAGATACCTTGCAAAGCATTGAGTCAGGCTTTGACTTCACAAAAAAGAAAAATCTTGCCCTGATTAACATTTTATCGTAACTTACTTGTCTATTTTTGCATATTCCTCACATGCATTTTTTTTAGATTTTATTTATTTTAGACAGGGGAAGGAAGGAAGAAAGAGAGAAAGAGAAGCATCAATGTGTGGTTGCCTCTTGCACGCTCCCCACTGCGGGGGACCTGTTCTGCAACCCAGGCATGTGCCCTAGCCTGAGAATTGAACCGGTCACCCTCTGGTTTGTAGACTGGTATTCAATCCACTGAGCCACACCAGCTAGGGCCTCATATGTATTTTCAATAACTGCAAATTTATTTGTATGGGTTAATTTAATTAATCATTTTCTTACAGTTGAACATTTTCAATTTCCCCCCACATTTAGAATGTTTCCTTAAGATACATTTTTTTGAAATGGAGAAATTTAGTTAAGGGGTATGAACACATTTAAGTCTCTTGACACAAGCTTCCAAATTCATTTCCAAAGGGTTATATCAATTTTCACTGCCACTGGAAAAAGACAAAAGGAATTGTTTTTTTACCTATTTGCCACCAATAATTAAAATCACTAAAATTTATTTTTGTTGTGTTGATAGGTATAGCACTTTAATTTTCCTTTTTATAATTAATACAGTTGAGTTTTTTTTACTAAGGTTAAAAATTTATTTGTTTTAATATTCTATATATGCCTTTTGCCTTATTAAGGTATTGAATGTGCATGAGCTCTTCATGGAACAAAGATGTGAACCCTGTTTGATATTAACCCCCCCTTATAGTTATCTCAAAGGAGAAAAGCAGGAAGTGATCAGAGTTTTGTGCCCTGAAGTCCTTGAAGTCAAACGAAGGCTTACACGTACCCTTCTGTTCCCAGTCCAGGGTCTGGCATGTAGCAGGTGTACCACACATGACACAGTGGAGGAACGCAGTCATGTCAAGCAGTGCACTGGACTCTGGGGGTCCAGAGACACCGAGACTAACAATGGCAAACATGGCTTGTTAAATTAAGCCTGGGCCAAGAAATGACTTCCTAGTAAACCAATCCTGTTTTCATGGGTAGAAAGAGAAAATTCCATAGCCATAGTACTAAAGGACACAAGTAACTGGTAGCATCTGAAACAACCTGAAAAAAAAAGATAGGGGTAAAATGAAGAGACATCCAGAAAAATTATTGAGTGAAGAAAACAAACAAAAGTGCTCTGAAATCAACAAAACAAATTAAGTGTTTATTCTACATCCCTTATGTGTGAGTTATGTTGCTGGCCATGGTGGATGATTAAAAAGATGTGTAGCCTCACTGCATTACGTAATTATTCAATTCAGAAACTTTTTAGGTAACTCAAATGATGTATTCCAGTGCAATTCTGGGTTATTCACACATATATTTATGTACATATATACTGGTGACACCCACTGAAGGCTCAGGAGAAAGCACCTCCCAAACCAGGGAGGTCTAAAGGATTCTGGGGCCTTCCTTGTCTCCCCTTATGACAGGTCCTTTTTGGTCACAACAACATTTGGGGAAAAAGAGGAGAGAAGATAATTGAGGCACTCTCTGTTGCAATTGGATTTAGTATCTTTGCCCTTACCTGTGACTCTCGCAGAGTTGTGAGTGAGAAGCTGGCAGGACCCATAACACTAAGATAATGGGATACAGAGAGGGAACAATCTTTTTTGTGGTAGCAGATGTAAGAACTGCTTTGTGGTACTCTTTTGAGAGGTAATGTGGAAATTTTCTATTACATACTTTATGGAATAATTTGCATTAGGTAAAATTTGTACACCCTCAGGAGTGATTATAAAAACATGATCCCTAATTTCAAGGGTAGACATGGCAAAAACAAGAGATAGAGAAAATTCTTACAAAAAAAAAATAGGGTGTGCTGTGAGGAAGAACATGAGAGAAACAATTCATAACTTACAAATTGCTTCTGGTCAAGTTGGTACTGTCATGTTCCTTGAAGCAAGCTGTGAGTTGGAAAGATCACTTGAAATGCCTCTTTAGTCAGATGAATAAAGGCAGCTGGGCACCTAATATTTTGGGGGTAGGTCACGACTTTCCCTAAACTCATGGAGCCATTCTCTTTGTGATGACTTTAACTATATGGTAAATACAGTTGAACACCTATTATATCCCAGGTACGTTGCCAAGAGCATTATCTATATTATCACCTATTGATGCCTCTGGCCCAGTTCATTGTTAGTTCTTTTGACCCATACCCCATGTCTCCAAGCTGAATTATGAATTCCATTACTAATTATTAATTGATAATTAATAATGCTTCACTCATTCTGTTCACTTTTTTAATATAGCACTTCCCATTCTGCAGCCTACATTTCTGGCTGTCCCACCAGCCACTGAGCTCGGTAAGAGCAGCACTGGCTCTTAATTGATATTGCAGCATGCATATCTCACTCCAATTTCCCAGCATTTGTTAGTTCCTAAGTATTCTGTTGAGTGGAACTCCATAACTTCAGACTCATTGAAGACTCATGGAACTTTTGATCAAGTGAGGATTTAGAACCTTTCCTACAATTTTCTTTTACATATATGAAGACTTTAGTTGGAACAGGTAATTCCTTGAGGTCACATAAATTTGGTAGAATGAGATCAGAATCCAATTCTACAGCTTTCCAGCTCTATACTTTCTTTTCCAGAAGATGCTACCAAAACACAGCGAAGTATCTTTATTTCCCAATCTCCTGGCCCCACCCACATCCTATCAGCCCTTAGTCTTTGGGTCTTCAGACTACTTCTGTGATACGGAATTTCCTAAAAGAATCCACTTTTATGTGTAGCCTTTCTTTCACAGTTCCCCGTTCCAAAGTCCAAACTCAAAATTGCCCAGCTTTTGCTGTAGCACCACAGTGTAAAAGTTTGCAGTGGGGGACATTCTGTCTATATTTTCACTAACAAGCTCTTGCCACAAAGCTCACTTTGATTCAGCCAAATTAAATGCTTGCCAGCACACCATACTCTTTCTTCACCATTTCTTGAGATATGCTGTTCATTCTCATTGGAGTATCCTTGTTCTTATCAAACTGGTGAACTTTAATGAACTGTTCCCCTTCGGACTGTGCACTTCTAGTGCAGAATGGAGACCTGGCTTTAGTCACACAGTAATTGAAAGTGATTCTGTGTGTCTAGTACCTAGCAGTATAGCCCTCAAAAAAGTTCACTGAATGACTGCATCTTTGGAAAGTTACAAAAATGTAACTTACTCTTCAGAGTTGTGAGCAACCTTCTACCAAAAATTTTGTTTGGAGGAAAAATAAGTAAATATGTTGGTTCACTGTCTTTTTTTTTTTCTTTAACTCTAATTCATTGGTTACGACTTCCATTCTCACTCCCTCTGTGAACTCCACATTCTCCCAGCACCTCTGCCCCTGGACACTTGTGGGAGAGGAATCCACAAATTCCTTTGGGGCTCCATCACGGGAACAAGTTCTCAGTAGTTGGAGAAGTCTGTGCTGCAAACAGGAAGTTTTTGTACTTTTGTCTAGTATGTGCCTGGGGCAAAACCTGCACAGTCCACCTAGAGACTGCGAGACAGAATGACAGAGCGACACTAATCTTCACTATCGTCATCTGTGTGGACATTCTGACCCTGTCAGTTGGGGCTTCTCTTTCCAGAACTGTCATCTAGCATGCACATCAGAATAGCCCCGCAGCAAATTGTCAAGTTTGAAGCTCCTAACTCCTTTCCTTCACTTTAAACATTCTTGCACGGGACATTTAAAAAATTGTTTCGGAATTTTAAGTTTTCAAAGGATCGGAAGGATTGTCCTCTCTGGCAGGCTGAGGGCCAAAGAGAAACTGGCAGATCCCATAATCTAGAATCCCTTTTTACTTCCCTCAATGCTCAATACCCTATCTTGCCTCTTTAGCTCATATGAGGGGCAAAAGGCAGCTTTCCTTCACCTGCGTGGCTGGCCTCCTCAAAGACATCTACTAGTCTCCAGTCTTGCAGGGCAACTGGGGACTCCCGACCACGCGCCCAGGGCCCTTGTCCAGTCGGTGGGGCTCTGGGGTCCACGCCAGCCCTGCGCAGACTGAGGGGATATAGCCAGTCCTAAGGATGACCTCGGTCAGCCCGCCCCGAAGGCACGCGGGCCCCAGCCTGCGGGGCAGGTAGTCCAATGGGCAGCCTCGCTCTGGAGGCGGGCTCAGGCCGGAAGCCACCCCGCGGAACAGCAGCCCCGCGAGACGGCGCCCGCGCCCCCGCCCTCTTAGGCACTGGCTCCGCGGCCAAGGGCGGCAGGGGCCAGCCCGCCGGGTCCCCGCCGCGCTCTTTGTCCTGGCCGCGCGCGGGCGGACGCGTGCGCCCCCCGGGTGAAGGGAGGCGCAGAGAGAGCGCGCGGGAGCGCGCGGGAACAGTTCGTGCCCGCCGAGCGCCGGCGGCGCGCGCCCCTCCGCCAGGCAAGCAGCGAGCACGCGCACCACCGCCGCCGCGCCCGCCCCTCCCCCCCCCGCACTCGCCACGGAACTTGCTGACTGCGCGGCCGGGAGGAGCCGAGCCGGGCGGCAGCAGCGGCGGGAGGCCACAGCGCGCGGGGGTCTCCCGCGTCCCTTCCGCCTCGTCGGGAGCTCGCGCCCTCGCCCAGCCGAGCTCCCACTCCCCCCCATTTTTTTCCGAAGGCGCTGGGCGGCGCCACCCTCCGGCCGGAGCCCGGCACTGCACAACCCCCTCCGACTTTCAATGTTCCACACTCCCCGGCCAGAGCCTCCTCGGCTTCTTT
>PVKM010001376.1:0-43921 GCA_004027735.1 Carollia perspicillata | reverse complement strand
CATCACTTGGCGCCCGGCGCGGCGAGCGCTGCCCGCGGCCCCCGCGCGGCCCTCCCCACAAAGGGCCGCGGAGCTGCGTGGCCGCTGCCGCCGGCCGTGGCTCGCCTCCGCGGGTGCGGAAATTTGTTGCACTTCTTGGGGCTTTGTTTGTTTGTTTGTTTTTCCTCTGATTATTTTTTTCGTTATTTTGACAAAATGTCGGTCCGTGATGTAAAAATTGAGCGAGGAACCTTGATGGCATTGGGAGCTTTGCAGAAGGTGCAGTTTGGATTCTGCTTTTCCCAGGGTGGCAGCTCGGTCTTGGCCGGATGAATCTTTGCTGCTGGCCGTGGAAACGGCTGGAGGAGCTTGTTAGTTGATTTTTAAATTTCTAACTGTTGTATTTAAAGGATTACGTGCACAGAGGAGGAATCGCCACCTTAAATAAGCATATGGGCGATTAACAGGGTATGTTTTCCTCTCGGAAGGGGAATTTGGTAGCTTTGACCAATGTCAGTGTGTAAATATTTAGACGTTATTAGTGACTTTTGAACATTTTTCAGCGAGATTTGTTATTTACAATGTGTCATATGTTATTAATGCTCATTGCCTAAGTTCCCTGGCAAATCTGTTTCATGCCTTCTGAGAAAGTAGACAATTGATAGATTGTCCAAGGGATGGAAAAAAATGTGAGTGGGTTTTCTAAGTTGAGTTCGGTAAATCCCTGAACGCTGGCGTTGTGAGACACACCACCTCTTCTGTAACCTTGCTGGACCATGTGATAAGTGTGAACACTTTTGAAGCGTTTTCATTAAAATACGATTTTAGGTGAATATTAAGAGAAGAATGTGCCATTGGCTTATTTCTTAGACTTAACATTTCCTTTTTTCTCCTCTTTCTTAAAAAAGTTTCCCAAGTAATAACTTCATCAAGATGTCCAGTGATAGGCAAAGGTCCGATGATGAGAGCCCCAGCACCAGCAGTGGTAGTTCAGATGCAGACCAGCGAGACCCAGCCGCTCCAGAGCCTGAAGAGCAAGAAGAAAGAAAACCTTCTGCCACCCAGCAGAAGAAAAACACCAAACTCTCTAGCAAAACCACTGCTAAATTATCCACTAGTGCTAAAAGGTAATGTCTAAAAGAAGGAGTAAGCACACTGTCAGGTTGTCTTCCAAATGGTCGGACACTTTTGTAGCAGTAGTTCAAAAAAATTTACTTCGTGGTCAGTTTTGTTTGTACTTGAATGAGTTGTCATTCTTCAGGTGGTATGTATATAAGCCATCTCCCTAGAATTATACTTTTAAGCAAACTTATTCTGTACTTTAGTAACTTCAGTAGGAGTGTCCTTGAGTAAAGATTGGATTTATATTCTCACAGATTGTTTAAGGAGTTGGGCAGGGAAAATTTGGTGAACCCAAATTAGTTGGTACATTGAGGATGTTCCTTTTAATGAGTCATACTCTTATTCATTGAAATTGACACACAGATCAGCAGTGCCTCTCTTCATGAAACTTAATGATCAGAAACAATCATGTTTGCTAGGATATTTGTAGATTCACTGCCTTGGCTATATATGAAAGCAGACTTAAAAACTGTGATTCATATATGCTTTCAGTTTTTTAAACATGTATTTTAAGTCATGCATCCCAGATAATTACTTTTTGTAGCTGAATTATGGTTACGCCTCCAAATTCCTGTGAGGGCAAATACAGCTTATAAGTAGCCATTAACAATTTTAGGTGGCTCTTAGTGATTGAAAACTTTAATTTGTCCTTGTGCCTTGCCTTTTCCCTCTTAAACTTGTGAATATGCTTGACACTTTAATACTCAACAGCAGGACAAACGTATTTTGTTGGGTATACTTGAAAGATCATTTGTTTCCTGTTGATTTTTATTATCTGTGATGGTGAAAATAATGTGCTGTCAAGTGGGACTCCATCAGTGGTAGTAGTGGAATATCCATGAATTGTAGTAATTATACATCAGATGTACCTACAGTATTAGTTAGTGTTGACATTTTGTTGATTATCATTGATCACAGCCATAGGGAAAAGAAAATATAAAACTGTCAAATATTGGCATTTTGTAGTGATGCAGAAGTACTCTTATTTTTCTATGGATTTTTAATCTTGTATCAATAATTAAGTGTTAATAACTTGAGAATGTTTTATTAAATAACAGCAGTCTTTGCAATAATTTATAATCTTTGTCAATTTGTTGTAGTGTTATTGAGGAACATTTTAAAAATGTTAAGTTTTGGAAGCATTTTAAATTTGAATAAAATCAGTAACTGCTTCCCACTCTTTACTCAGAGTTGTATAATAATCTCCTTATCTTTTTTTCTCCCCGAATTTATTAAATTTATGCGTTGTACTTAAGATTAGGGAAAACAGATATGGTTAAATAATGCTGGAGTCCTTTGGAAGTTTTTCACTGGTAAAGACATTTGTAAATTTTAAACTTTTTTTTCACAGGTAAAATACCAAAATTATTAATGTGTCAGAGCAGTAGCTTGTTAATTCTTACCTTGGTCAAAGTGACTTGAAGTCATTGTCAAATATTCTAGTGCTCTCCCTCCTCCCTTTTTGTCTCATTTGCATATAAGCTTGAAAAGAGAATTTCTTTGGTAAAAAGTGTTTTAAAATAGATTTTACATGCTTTACTGAGTGCTAGTGGAGGACTATTTCTCAAAACAGGTGTAAATGTCTTACTTATTTACAGTAGCAAGTGAGAAAAAAAGCTGCAAAGTTTCTGTTAAGGGATTTGGGTTATGCCTCTGAGAACAAAGAGGAAGCAGCCATGTTAGCATTACTGAAGGCAAAGCCAGCCTTGCATTTAACTGCATGGTGGTAGAGGGCAGTGTAATTCCCCGGTTATTCTGTAGACTATCTCAAATCCTTTTTGTCTGTTCTCATTTCACTAACAGAATTCAGAAGGAGCTAGCTGAAATAACCCTGGATCCTCCTCCTAACTGCAGGTAATAAACAAATTTTGTTAATTTAGTTTCAAATTGTGGGGAAAATGTCCAGATCAATGTATTATCCATGGATGTGTGTGCTGCTGAAGAGGCTACATGAGCTTCTTTTCAGCTTTGCAAATGGATTAAACAGTGTCTATGGTGAATTAAATAAATTTGGGAGGAAAAACTACTTTTTAGCACGTGTTATACATTTTGGACTTAGGTTCCAACTTCGTGCTTTTTACTGAGATTAGTGTGAATGGTGCTGATTTTTGTTCTGTTGTAATGTTTCTATAGAGTGTTTATTCAGAAGTATATTGCAGAAACTTGTAAAATTTTTCTGAGTTTTAAAGTTACTGCTTATGTGCTACCTGAACTGACCTTCCAAATTTAGAAATCACTGAATGTGTTACAAATGTAAATGCAGTAAACAAGAGTATCGTCATTTCTGTGTGATTTATTCAGTAACTGTGCCTTAAGGCCAAATTTTATGTGCTAAGCCTAATGGTTTTAGTTATTTTCTAGAGAATGCATTGTTGGAATTATTTACATTTTAATCAAATGTCCTAATTACTTGGGGACATTCTTAGTAATTTAGGTACTTGAAATATATGTATGAGAAGCAGTAAATGAATTGGAATTTGTGGAAAGAATTCATTTCAGTGGAACTCATGTAGAATAATTTAAGGTTGTTGGTTAGTATAAGGGGCATTAAAATAACTGGCTGATAATTTTTTCTTTGAGACATGTTTTCAGTTCAACTTAGTGCTCTATTTCTCAACAGTGACTTTATGGTTTCCAAAATTCATCAAACTTAGAAAAACAGTCTTGTAAATAACTTGCGTAGAGATATGTACTCAAGAATGAGAGTGGCTGCTAGAAATAAGGCAGTGTTATGGTTTGGTATGAAAGTGTTTTCTTGTCTTACATGTATTTTTGCTACAAAGTTGTGTACACTCGTGATGATGAGACCTATCTCTGAAGTCTATTTGCGATATGATAGGGTATAATCCAATTACTTCCTACTTTGTGTGTTAACTGATCCTCAGATAAGGTGATCTGATTCTGATTTATCTAGTGAATTAACAGTTTTGCTCATATTTATAATCAGCAATTTCAGTTCCAAAAGGAAACATGAATGTAAACTAATCCTAAACAGATAGCAGAATGTCATATCTGAAAGTATTACTTAAGAAGCTGTGCTTTCCCGTGATGTAGCCACTAGTCAATTGGGGCTGTTATCTACTTTAGCTTAGTCCAAAATGAGATGTATTCTATATGTGAAATACACATTAAATTTTGAAAACTTAGTACGGAGAATGTAGAATAATCCTACTGATGTACATTTTTTATTACATGTTGAAATGAAAATGTTTTGGATATATTGGGTATATAAAATATGGCTTAAATTTCAACTTTTATGTTTTACCATTTTAATGTGGTTATTAGAAAATTTAAAATTACATATATGGCTTGTGATTATATTTGTATCGAACAGCACTGCTCTAGAGAATAAATAAATTGAAGTATTTTCAGGCTTCTAAATATTATGTCAATCAGTAGCCATTTAGGAGTGGGGGTCAAGTTAAATTTGCAATCTGAAGAATCACATTTGCACAGTGTGTTTTGATATTTTCTATTACAAAAGGTGTAAAGAACTATCAATTCAAAACTCTTAAATGTTTTAAAATTTCATGTAAGGTCAAACATTAAAGGTTTCTGTTGATTTTCTGCAAATGGCCTAAACTGTTGTACATGCATAAATCTAGAGAGTCCGGGAGACATGTGTTGAATGCCTTTAGAGTACTAGCGTAGCTTTGCAGTTGTTGAAGAAATGCACTGTTCAGTTTAACAGGGGAATGGTTCCACAAGGTCACTGAGGATTAGTTTAGAGGAAGTAGAATCTTTCTAGAAGATAGAAAGTTAGCTCGTTTTTATTTTTCTCTTTGTATGCCAGATTTAATTTCAGTCTGTGAAATAACGCTTCACATTTAATGATTGGTGAAATAGCAAACCTCTGGCTTGCTTGTGAACAGTAGTAACATGGAGTATATCATCTTTGCTTTCTCTTGTCACAACATAAGTTTACTGTCAACTATTGCAGTTGACATCTTTCAGTTCTTAAATTCTTTAATTTATACATTTATTTGTAATTGTGAGTGATTAAAAAAAAGAACAAACTAAGAGTCTTAGTAGGGAAGTTGGGAGAAGTTGTTTCTTGATTAGTTTGGGTACAGTCTTTTTCCATATATACCTGACGTGTAAAATATCCAGGTACTTTGGTGTGTTTTATTGTAAGTGTCTTCAGTTTCTTTTGGGTGGAGTACCTAGTCCTTGTCCTTGAGTAGGAATTTGGAATATTGAGTGTTTAGGGGAGGCCTTTTAGGATTTTTGATAGCGAAGTCCAAGTTTGTATTGTACCTGTACTCTTGTCAGGTATGTGACAGATTATGGTGTTCTCGTAATTCACAGGTGCATCAGTGAGAATTTTAGCTTTATGGTGATTATATAGTTCAAATGTCTTATGTTATTAAAAATGGGATTGTATATTAATAAATTTTAGAATATATGAATTCACATTGCATGAAACTGATGAAACCTGTTTCTTTTGACTTTCATGTGTAGCTAATTAATCAGAATTCCATTAAAGTTTTTAATATGATTTTTACAAGGTTGTTAAAGTATGTGACAGATTTAATTGTTTCTCAGGGAATAAATGAAAGTATATCTGTGTACATTTAGGAAAAAGTTGAATGAAATATAAGGTAACTGCAAAACCAAAATTATTCAGGCTAGATTAAGATTTCTTTTAAGTTCCTTTCTATGTCTAATTAATGAAATATTCTTTAGTTATTATATAGCCAAGACTAATACTGTATTCACCCATGGTAATCCTAGAATAGACTTAATTGTTGAATTATGTGTGTGGCCTTAAGCTTGTTTGAATATATTTTCATACTATTGATATTTCTTTTGCTGATAGTATAAAAGTTTGATAACATGTTATTTCTTATATGGCATTTTCGGTTTTTAGGTATTGGAGTAACTTAGGCCAAAGCATCCTCAATGAAGGCATGATATTTTGTGGTTTAAATTTATACTTTCTTACATACTATAATCTAAATTAGGGTATAAATAGTTGATGAGAATGAAGAGAAATTGTATTATGGGCATTTTCTTATCTGTTTTTAGGGAAAGTTAATGACTAAAATTGTTGAATGAGTTACTGTTTAGACATTTATGTTCTACCTGTTTCCCAAAGTGTGTTCTTGTCCTCTCAGTTACCACCTGTATAAGCAACAAAAATATAGTAAGATGCTGGATATTTAGCTCAACCTCTAATTCTTTCCATACACGAGAAAGTACAAATACACATTCTTAAGATATTTTTTAATATATTCAGATTAAATCTGTGTTAAAGGAGATATTTGGGGACATTTGTAAATTGTTTTCGGATGTGGGAAAATTTTATTGGAAGGAAGTGTTACAGTATCAAGTTATACTATTAATGTGTTTACAGTGCAAAACCTGAAAGCAGGTACTACAATACTTGCAAATTTGGCTGACTTCCTTGTTTTTAAAAATAATCAATAAAAGGAGCAATTAAGTTCAAAACCAGAAGTTGGCAACCCTTGATTTAGTCATAAGTTTTTGTCTGTGGATGAACTCGACCTCCTTTTGAGGATTATTACCACTTTTCAACATTTTCTAGGGTGGACTAGAACTCTGTTACCCAAAGAGTAATCTTTATACCAGCATCATCTGCATCAGAAATGAGACTGTTAGAAATGTAGAATTTTGCCTGCCCCCACCGCAGATGTACTGAATCCGAATTTGAATTTCAACAAGATTCCCAGATAATTGTATGTACATTAAGGTTTGAAAAGCACTGGTGCTGGAGCTGGACTGTCTGGGTTCATATCCCTGTCTGGCACTTCCTAGCTGTGTTACCTTAGATAAGTTATGGAATAGTTCCCTTTCAGTTTCCTTAGCTGTAAAATGGAGATTAAAAGACATCCTCTTTATAGGTTTGTTGTGAGGATCAGATGAGTTAATATGTTTTAGTTTTGTAACAGTGTAAATTGGGTCCCAAAAGTGGCCGCAGTATAATTAAAAGTAGTAGGAGACAGTTTCGCAGCTTGTCTCCTTTCTTGCTTGTATTTCCTCCTGTACGTCCCTCCTACCTTAGGGATGATTTCATTTTAATCAGTTCACCACTCATTTATTGCGAACATATATTTGACGTTAGTAAAAGCAGTTGCTTGGAACTTGAGTAAAAAAGAAAATGTAAGAATATTGGGCAAAGATGAACGAATAGTATATCCCCATTAAAGGAATATGCATAAGGTGAATGATACTTAGCTCAGTAAAGAATGCTTTGACTGTCCAGGAAATTATAATGGAAAATGTTAAAATAAGGTTGATGGTTGTTTGTCCTTTTAAATATTTCATTATAAGAATTTGAAGTTTTACTAAGAATGAGATGATGTCAGTATTTATAAAATATAGATTCTGAATTGATTTAGTTTACCAGTTACACCTAAGCATAGTATCCTTTCCTTGTCTGTGATCTAAGAAGAGATTTGGAAGCTTTTTCTAATTGGTGTATGAAGGCAGGTCTTCGTCAAAATAAACTGTGATGCCTGCAGAGCTTTGTTGCTTGCTTGTATAGTACCACTGGATTGTAAACCCTCCCACAGATATAGATTGCTTTTTCTTTTTACGTATACATTTCATTGTTGGTATTATCCATATTAGTGTGTGCTATGTGAATGCACTGTATTTTATAAAACAAATTATGTCTCATGAGTCATTTAGTCTTTTCATTTTCAACTCCAGAAAATTAACTTATAATTGGAAGCTTGATTTGTAAATCAGATAAATATAGAATTACTCTCAGTGAAGGTATTTTCCACCCCACCCTATTGTAGGCATCTACCAATGGATACTTACTATTCTTTTATTACTAATTAATTAAATTTTGGCATCAGCGTACACCTCAAAAATCATGAGGGTTTTTCTCGGCACTTTGACATTATTGATAATTTTAAATATTTTCAGTAAGCTAATAGTTGCTTCAGCACAGTCGTGAATACAGAATGTACTATATTACTGCTACGTACTGTAATTATTTACTTGTTGGTCTACTTTCTGCAAGAAATCATGTTCCTTTAGAAGGAGGACTCTAGTAACATTTTTGTATCTCTTGACTTCACACCCTGCTTTCTGCATGTGATGATTTGTTAATAAATTGAAATCTGTCAGATTGACAGGAATAGAAATTTCAGGCAAAATAATGACTTCGGAGTGGAGAAAATATGTTAAATTTGTCGTATTTTTTTCATAATTGTAATTTTTAATATTCAAATGTATACTTAGCTACCTCTTTCAATAACAGAAACCGGATACAGTAATTACAGTGAGCCTAATTATTTCCCTCATGTGCACATCTATGCCAGTGTGGCAGAAGGACTGTTGTAACTAAAAACTTCTTCCAAAAGAATAATGTGATTAAAAGTATTCTTCTACTCCAAAAGGCTGTATTTTTGTTAGGGATCTATTAAGTTTAATGAAAATAATTATTAGAAAGTGAGTGGAAACAGTGTGCATTCTCAAAAATAATATGGTTACTTTGCAGCTACATCCAAGGCTCTCAGATTGTTTTGTTCCTTTCAGTAGGTAAGCAATTGGTACCTCATTCTCTCCTTGAATGAGTTGATGGAACAACAGATGGATATGTTTACTCATGAAAAAAATCAACAAGTTATTCTTGCTTATAATGCAAGAATAAGAATGGAGAACTTGATCTGCCATTCTGGTCTTCCCTACGAAAGTGAGATTGAAAACATAAAACCACTTGTAGATCTAGAGAAATAGAAAATGTTTTTTTTCCTCTTCCCATACTGCTTTTGACAGGGAAGTATACTTAACATTTTGTTACAGTCTAATAGGAACATCTGTAAACTTACCGTTTGTTTTGCCTCTGCATGAGTGGTTCTCAACTGGGGAGGCATGAGTGTTTTGCCTCCCTATTGGCCCCACCACTAACCCCTCCACAATTGGCAGTGCCTTGGAGACCTCTTTCTTTCTTTTTTTTTTCTTTTCACAACTTGGAAAGAAAAGGGGCTGCTACTGACCCTTCAGTAAGTAGAAATCAGGGATGCTGCTAAATTACCTTACAGTGCCTAGGACTGTCCCCTCCCCCCAAAAAAACCCTCAAAGAATTATTTGGATTAAAATATTGGTTGTGCTGAGGTTGAGAAATCCTGCTGTAGATATTTACTGTTACCTTGCTTCTTGAATTTTTGTGAAGTTTGCTTTTGAATAACCTATCTTACTAGTGATGCCTGCTTAATATTTTCTACACTTTCCTTGGAGCTGGTGTCCCCACCTTCCACTACTCCGGTGCTGTAGTTTGTATTGTATGATCTGATATGTGTGTATGATATTATCGATGTGAACTCACAGAAGTGGCTCTCTTGAGTACCTGCAAAATTATGGTCTGTCGAGGCCAGAAATACTTAGAGCAGTATTTTTATTTCTTATGTCTTCTACTAGTTAATTATGCCTCACGTGATCTAACTTTAGGTTGGTAGACTCTGTATTCTCCTAGGGGTATTGAAGTATCATCAAGGAGAAATACCATTGGAAAATCATCAGAATTCAGCTTTACATTTCATTCAGTTTTTATTTTCATTATTAAAACAATATAAAATTATTTGTTTCTATTATAGTTTTAAGTTCCCAGTTTTTTATTTTAAACCATTGGGGTCAGATGTATTTCAGAATGCAGAAATTTTCAGATTTTAGAAAGGGAATATGCTGTGCTTTTTGTATTTTATGTAATGCCTTCAGTGAGATCTGGGGCAGCACTCCATAATCAACATTTCTACATACTAACATTTCTAAACCAGAAATGTATGAGCATTCATACTAAGTGGGATAAATAGAGGCTACGAATATTTTAAGTTAGTTCGTGTTTGGTGTTACTGACAAATTATTTTGCTCCAAACTTACTTTTTAAAAAATGTTTGATTCTCCCCCACCCTGCCCAGAGATGTTGGGATTCCAGAATTTATGTGTAAGCAGTTGTGGTCCTATACTACTTCTGTTACAATGATAAATGACTACAGTTGTGTTAATCATAGTGAGGGTGTTTTAAAGTCTTGCTCTGCTTTCCTTTCTTTTATCTGTTTTCTAATAGCTGTTTTCAATTTCTTAGTTGTTACTTTTGGGTCATTGCTTTTTGTTGTTGTATAATTTGTATGCTTAACTAGAAAAATATTGAAACTCTCGGTTTTAAGTCTTGGTATTAGATTTTCCTCCCTATAAGATCCCCTATAAGTATCATTTCCTTTTGAAGTTCTTTTGTGTATATTGAATTACTTTTCTACTTCAGTATCAACTATTGTCTTTTGATCATTCCATTTTTTTAGATATACAGAAAAAAGATATCCTTTAATACTTAGACACAGTTTGCCATTTTTATGTATACATTTTGTCTTGCAGCATTTGAGGCAATTTGGCTGTAAAGGGTATGCTAAGTTTTGTTAACTGTGTTGCATTAACAAACTTAGAAGGCTTATAACATATAAATATAAAGCTTTATTTCTCTTGCTCATAGGAATTCCACTGTAGGTCCAGGAACTCTTAGGGGTAGCTCTTGCCTGTGTTGACTCATATCTTTACTGCTTGCATCTTACAGCTCAGTCATTTGGAACATGCGTCCAGGCGAGAGAGCTGGAGGGTCCTATGCCAGCTTTTAAGCACTCTGGTCTAGAAATAAGACATGAATTAATCACATGGCTTCGACTAACTGCAAGGTGGCTGGAAAGCATGGGGAAGCATATGGGGATTCAGTGAGAAATCAGTTTCTCTGACACAAAAACATACATACTTCCATGAACAGATGACTTTCACTGTCACTGCAAAAGAGGAAGGAGGACGTGATTGAGCGCCCAGCCTGCCACTGCTGGATTCCACAGTATAGTGCCTGTTAACAAGCTATCTTGTTTAATTTCCCAAACAACACTATGAAATAAGTATTGTTAAGATTTGAAAACTGAATCTGAGAGTTGAGAAAATTGCCAGTTGTCACATACATAGTTCATGTACACAACAGATCCCGGCAAAACTCTAGGCTTTGGCATGAAAGTAAGCACTTCTGGCTTCTGTACAGTGCTGCTTGAGAAATTTGGTAAAAGGATGCACAGTTGATTATGGGTCCGGAGGTGCATGGTTAGTGTAAATAAATATCTCATTTGTTTGCTTCAGTCTCTTGAAGGATCCAGAATATTGTTTCGGTAGGGTTTAGAACGTGGTAAGTATGGTGACTTGGAGAAAAGTGAGTTTCCTTCTTTAGCTTGGGGGTACTAGGCTCTCTTCTTTTTTTAAAAAATTATTTAGAAGCATTTGCTTTTCAGGCCTCATTCCCCAACTTGCCAGCTTTCTTGCCCTATTCTCTTGCCTCGTAAGGAAGAGGATACGGGATCGGATATGATGATCATAATGGAAAAGACAAATCTTTGTTCTGTGACTGTAGTTCTTTGCATATGGCTTTCCTGTGGGCCAAGGAGTAACTTTAAATTTACCTCTACTTTTTTCGGTGGGGTATTGTGAAGCAGTCTGTGTTTAGGAATTGCTTTGAAATGGAAAAAAATGTCTGCAGATAAGAATTTTTAGCTTCATGGAGAAAAGTCCCCCACTCACATAGGATTTTGCAAGAATTTTAGTGCTGATTTCTTAGCAACGTGTACACTTACTATTTTTTAATACTAGTACCAGATGAGATTTTTTACAGAAATTTGGCTTTATAGTAGATTCCTCTTAAATTTGTCTTGTTTTGTATAGGTTCATAGTTTACTTAAGTATTGTTTTTCCTATACTTGTGAGTTTGTACAAAAATTATTCATAGTTATTAATATGAGGATTTGCTTTTTTTCTTGAGAGTCCCTTTGGAAGAGGGGCTGGTTCACTTATCAGAATGTTTTTCTAGGTGACCTGATAGGTTTATATGGTTTATTTTAGATTGATGAAATGAGTTTTACAAATCACTCTGTGCCTTGTATCTTGTTTAAATGCAATATAAAGTTAAATTCTAAAGCTTTGAGATTTTTCTCCGGTAACATTTCATTGGTTTTGTGAGGATGTATAGGTAAATAGCATAAGCTTGTTTTTAGCGCCTGTTTTGGACAGTCAGTAGAAAGTGATCAACTTTAAGGATAATGGCCACAGGGTCAAATTTCTAGGATCACTCAAATTTTTAAAAATCCCAGTATTGCTCTGACTGGTGTGGCTCAGTGGGTTGAGCATAGTTCTGCAAACTGAAAGGTCACCAGTTTGATTCTTGGTCACAGCACATGCCTGAGTTGTGGGCCAGGTCCACAGTTAGGGGCATGCAGAGGCAACCACACATTGACGCTTCCCCCTCCATTCCTCTCTCTCTATAATTAATATCCCAGGTCTGCCCTGACTGGGTGGCTTAACTGATGGAGCGTTGTCTAGTACACCAAAAGGTTGCCTGTTTGATCTCTGGTCAGAGCACCTATGTAGGTTGTGAGTTCGATTCCTGGTCAGGTGCATATGGGAGGCAACTGATCAATGTTTCTTTCTCTCCTTCTGTCTCTTTCTCTCTTTCTCCCTCCCCATTCCCCTGTCTCCCTCCCACTTTCCCTGAAATCAATAAACATATGCGCTGGTGAGGATTAAACAAAAAATCCCAGTTACCCTCGTTTGGTCCTTGGTGTGCATACTAATTGTTTTAATTTTTTGGTTATTTGCAACAGGCGGGACTTTGAAAGGAATGCAGTAGTGCTGTGTTCATTCATTGTCCAAGGTTTAGTTTGCCTGTTTTGGAGGGATTTGAATCATTTATGCCATTCCAAAGTTTCTTTGCTGGTTCACTGTCCCAGAGCAAATATACTTTGTCATTCTGTTTAACTTCTGGCCTGTCTGGGGAGGAAATAAAGACGTCTCTAGTCTGAAATTACTTTTGGGAGTATAGCTCCACAAGTTTTGGTGTGAATGAAAGGCCTAGGGAAACATGAATTTTGTTACCTTTTTGTTTTCCTTTACTTGTAAATCATCATGATGATCCTCCCGTTATATCTATGCGTCTCACTTTTTATAAACACCATTCATTCTCTTTCTGAGGGTGGTTATTTGTAGTTCGTTTTGCCATTTACAAGCTTATAGGTCCTTTACAAATGGATCATTTTTTCACATTAAATTTTAGTAGGTCAAGAATCCATTTATTCTGAGTCCCCTTAGAGAATCGATCATAGAAGATTGTGACTACATGTTTTTTATAGCTTCCTATTGCTTTCTGTAGTCTTCTCAATTTAAACAGAAGCAACAACAAAATGTAGAGGGCACCATAAGGCCTTGCCTTCATGGTTTTATTTTTGTTTCACACTTGTTTCTAAGAGTATTTGTTGGATTTGTGATATATATGCTTGTAGTAAATTTACCTGCTGTATAAATGAGGCAAAATCTGGCATTTCAGAGGGTTCAAACACAAACTTAGATGCATGTGATCTATGTAGAATTCAGTGACAGTTTTAACTAGTATACCTTTAGATTTTCTTTATTCTCTTTACACCAAGGTCTGTTAAAAAATGTAAAAGACATTTCTGTTACAGAATCTCAGATGCTTATTGTCCCCATATCCATTAGAGTATTCATTTTCTTCTTTTTTTAACCCTAAAATAAATATGTTGCGAATGATCACTTTCCCTCCTGGTTTCTTAATTTTTGAAAACTAACTTTTTATTAATGGAAAAATCAAAACACATACAAAAAAGTAAACAGACTTGTATGATGAATCACCATGTAGCCTTCATCCAGTTTGAAAGTTACCAACCCTTGACCAATCATCCTGTTTGTCTGTTACCCCCTCCATTTCACCCCCCTTATTATAGAGAAGCAAATCTCAGACATCATTTCATCTGTATTCTTAAAAACAGGTATTTCAGTGTGCGCTTTCAAAAGATGAGTACTCCTTTTAACTTAACCACAATGTCATTAACACATCTAAAAACTTCATCGAAATTCCTTGGTCATCATTCATATTTACAAGTGTTTCATGAATGTCCTAGACAATTCCTCCCCACCTCAGCTTGAATCAGTTTCCAAATAAAGAAGATTCACTGTGATTGGTTGATACTTCTTTTATATCTCTTCTAATCTGTAAGTTCCCTGTTTTTTATTTTTGTTTCCAGTTTTGCAGTTTATTTAATGATGAAACCGGGCTGAATTTCTCAGTCTGGATTTTGCTTATTGCATTCCTGTAGCATATTTTAATATCTCTCTTTGTGTTCAGTGTTTCCTATAAATTTAGGAGTTAGATCAGGAGGCTTGGTCCAATGTAGGTGTGATATTATTATTATTTTTAAAGATTTTACCTGATTTTTAGAGATGGGGGAGGAGGGAGAAGGAGAGGGAGAGGAACATCGACGTGAGAGAGAAACATTGATTGGTTTCCTCTTGTACACGCCTCTTGTACACGTGGGGCTGAACCTGTGCACCCTAGGCGTGTGCCCTGGCTGGATATTGAACCAGCAACCCTTCGCTTTCTGCCACGATGCCCAACCAACTGAGCCACACTGGCCAGTGCTATTATTTTTGACAAAACTGTTTCAAAGGTGATAGTGTGTTTTTCTATCAGGAGACACATAAGATCTTGTTGTTTTTGTGATTTTGGCAGCCATTGGAATACAGCTCTAAAGAGAAACTTAACATATTTGGTTACTCAGGTGGGTAAGTTACATAGTGATGGCAGAATAAGTGCTTAATTTTTCCCTTGTTTACCAATTTTATTTTTAATTGTTTTTCACAATTATAAATTGGTTTCCTAGTATCCTTTTCAGAATCATCGTGAACTCATATTTGCTATGTTCCAATCTACTGCAGTAATTTAGTATATTGCCGTTATAATCCCTACAGACCTTCTTAATTTTAAGTAAACTTAAATTGCTTTTACCTTAGGGAAGTTTAGATGTATAAAAATTGCATGGTCATATTTTGTGGTAAACTAATGCAAATGAATGCATTCAACTTAATATTTGCCCTAGGTATTATTTTGAAAATTGAATAGTTATTGAAGCTACTGTTTTTTTAAAAAATGACATTCTCCTGGCCACCTCTTCATCATTTGTCTAGGGCTGATTAATGTCTTAGCATTAGAATAACTGAAATATCTTTATTAGAACTGTAGTTCTGTTTTTAAGTTCTGAATTGAAATAGATCAATGTGTAATGCAAAGAACTTTATTAGAGTCAAATTAATGTGACTCTAATAAACACAAGAATTGAGTTTAAAAATTAACCTTATTATTATCTAAATATACAAGGCAAAATACACACACACACACACACACACACACACACACGGCAAAGTCACCTTCTTTGTCTACTTACACTGTTTCTCATTAGGGCTTTTCTTGGCGTTTTGGGATGGATTGTGCTTTGCCTTGAAAACATTAAGCATCCTTGGACTCTGCTGACTAAGTGCTAATAGGGCCACTCCCAGTATAGTGGTTGCCAGAAATCACCCTCTCTCTCATTTCCAGATGTCTTGGGGGAGGAAGGGTTATCACCTTAAGTTGCAAATTACTGGTCTAGATTCCATTTGTTGTGAGAGCAAGTCATAATGTTGTTAATTAAAATGTTTTGTGTATCATTGCTTTGAGTAATGTATAATTGTCATAGATTTCTTAGGTAAAGTCTATAATGACCAAATATGTGTGATTTTACTGCATATGCAGTTGTCTCCTATGCAAAAAGTGGTATTTTCTTCTATCAATTAACTCTCTACATCTCTTCCAAACTCTGAAATCTCATACTAAATATGAACTTTATCTTTGTATATTCCTTTGATTATTTTATTATTAGTGAATTTTCTTTTATTTACAGGAAAACCTGTGTTCCTAACAGGAATTTTCTGCTCACCCATTGCCTCAGACCAAACTTTTTCTTTTGCCTGTAGTCTCTAATTGTTAACCTCTTCCTGTTTCTGAGAGATTTATTATTAAAGCCCATTTAATTTTGTCCTCTTTTCTCTCCTTATCCTCTATCTGGCTTCCCATTTTTCTTTAGTTTATTGAGCCATACATTAGGTTGGCCAAAAAGTCCATTTAGTTTTTCTGTAAAATAAAAGACACTTTTTTTTTCATTTTCACCAATAACTTTATTGATTTGGATATTTTAAATGTGTCAGCTATCTCCTGTTTATGGTATAATGTGATTGTTCTCACTTGATGTCCTGATTTGATTGCCATCAACTTCAGCTGGTCTACCTGACTGTGGAACATCGTCCAGCGAGAAATCTCCAGCATAAAACTTCACAAACCACTTTTGACATGTTCAGTCAGTCACAGCACCTTCTCCATACACTGAACAAATCTTTTTTTTGCATTTCAGTTGGATTTTTAGCCTTCTTAAGGTAACAAAACATAATATGCCAAAAATGTCGCTTATCTATCTTCAGTATTAAAATGGCTGTAAAATTCACCAATTTTTATAAATTTTTAAAGTAATGAATGTTGATATGACAGGTGTCACAATACAATCTGACCAAGTTGTTTCTGATGAAGTTAAAGAAAACTAAGCGCTATTAGAATCATCTTAGGGGGGAAAACCAAACAAACTTTATGGCCAACCCAGCATGTAGCCACTTCTCTACTTTTCTCTCCTGTACTTTTTTCTTCTTTTTTTAACTTGGCTTTTTCTCTTTTATTTTATTTCAGTAATGCCATTTGATAATCTAACCATCAGTATTTTCTTCATGACCTATTTTAATTTCTTTTTTGTTTTAGGTGCCCGCCTTCTTATGTCTCTTTATTTTCAACTTTTTTTGCCATTTCTGAAATCTGTACTGTCTTCTCTTTACTGTTCTTTAGTATTTATTGTTTCCTCCTCCGTGTGATATCTATCCTTTTTTCACTCTTGTATTTTGTATGTCTTTTTATCTCCCCTGGGCACTCATGCTGTATTTGTGAACTCTGGTTTTTGATTATGGCATTCCCTCAGAAATCTCAGTGGTTGTCCATCAAAATTTTCTGCATCTGGCTTCTAACTTATCTTTATTTTTGTCTTCCATTATGTATAAAAGTCCTGTTCTCTAGCAAAAGTGATTTGTTTCCACCCCCTGGGCATAACATGGGTTTCCTAGGCTCTGTGTTTGTTCACCTTCTCTCATTACCTAAAATAGTTGTCATCCTCCAAATATAGTGCTCCTTTAAGGCCCATTTCAAAACTTGGATCTCCCTTTTGAGAGACTTACGTATTACGTATTTCTGCTACTTACTACCTCTTGTCATGTGCTTTTTCCAATTGGACTAGGCACAAGGACTGGATATAGATTTTATGTTTCTTTGTATTTTCAGCTCTTAGTATAATGCTCTTACACTACATTTTAGAATAATTTTAATGAATTTATTAATTGAAAGTAATTCTAAAGTTAGCCAAATTCTCAAAGTGTGGAGCACCACAGGAACCCTGTTTTGACCATACATCCTGGTATATATCTATTGTCTTGGTCTAATTATTAATAGCATTTCCTTTCACTTTCAGAAATGCCCTGGTATTTATGGTAAATTATAGGGTCACCTTATGTGATGCTATATGTGAGCAGATTGATTGGGCTTGGTGAATCAAGAAATTCTTATAATCAACAAATTTCCAAAGCAGAGAATCCGATTTGGTCCAAGGGTGGCCTGAGACTCCATTTTATGAAGCATGTCTCTTAGGATACAAGGCACAAGGTACAAAACTGGGCTAAAACTGGGCAGCCTTTCAGTCATGTTTTGAGAAATAGTACTCTGAGGCTTTGGGCTGTGGAGAGTGGGGAAGGGACAGGGAATGTAATGAAATACCATTTATTCTCTGTGAGGCTAGAGAAGAACAGTTAAGATCATGTTTCTTCCTTGATGTAATGGTCCACTGTTTCTTAAGCATTCCCTACTTTGGTTGCCTGTCACAATGGGAAAGTATTGGTGAAAGTGTGTGTGGGGAGTCAACTAAACGTTAAGGCCATATGCACGCATGTGTGCACAGCTGAGTTAATGAAGGTGTGAAATTGTAGTGCAAACAGCTGAACTAGAAGTAAGTCAGAACTTAAGTTACAGCTTTGGGGGGTGATGGCATGAGCTAAAAGCACCAGAGATATTCCTAAATCTCACTGTTTTTATTTATAAAAACAAGAAAATTAAAAAAAAAACCTAACAGCTCTCTCTTCAGATAATCAACAGAGGATTATTCACTTGAACATATAAATTACTTTATAAAATAACTTAAAAGTTATACTTTTGCTAAATACTTTTATTTATATATTTATAGGTAAGTTGTTTTTAAGGGGCAGGTATTTCCCATGTTATTTTTTATTCTGCCTTAAACATGTTTTCAGGCACATGCCATCTAAATCCCCAAGCATGATAATCATTACTACCAAAATGACAATTGTCTAATCTCATTGATTAACTGGAGTATTAAAATTGTAAAAACAAGTAGAATTAATTTCATAAAAGAGAATAATATCCCTCAACAAAGGAAGTTATTCACAGGCCTGTGAAGAATTTCAGTCCCAGTCCTCTGACTACAGTAATAGACTAAAGCAGAAAAAGGATTGAGTCTTTCAAGAAATACACATTGTGAAATAAAAGCACTTAGTATATTTTATCCTTTCATTAGTTACTGACTTTTGGGTTGTTTTTACCTTTTGGCTACCACGAATAGTGCCACTCTGAACATTTGTGTACAAGCATTTGTTTGCATACCTGATTTTAGATCTTTGAGATATATGTATATCTCTAGGAATGGAATTGCTACTTCATATGGTAGTTCTCTGTTTAAGTTTTTGAAAAAAACCCAAATTGTCCCTTTTACTTTGCCATCAACAGTATATGACAGTTCCAATTTCTCTACATGCTTGCCACACTTAGTTTCTACCTTTAAAAAAAAAATTATAGCCATCCTAGTGGGCGTGAAGTGGAATCTCATTGTGGTTTGGATTGGCATCGTTTGGGGTGTGTGTGTTAAAGATTTTATTTATTTGTTTTTAGAGGGGAAGGGAGGGAGGACAAGAGGGAGAGAAACATCAATGTGTGGTTGCCTCTCTAGCACCCCCTACTTTGGATTTCGTTTGTAACCCAGGCATGTGTCCTGACTGGGAATCGAACTGGAGACCCTTTGGTGTACAGGCTGGCACTCAATCCACTGAGCCACACCAGCCAGGGCTCATTTGATATATTTAAACTGACTTTCATTTTAAATATTGAAATAGAGAAGATTTCTTCTTTAACACAATAAAATGGGCTTTCCTTTAACAAAAGTCAACATTGTGTTTATTGAAAATACATGTGAACAGAGGGGAGAAAGAAAAGTCAGGCACGCCCCCATCGTAGTTGTGTAATAATTGTAACTATAATGTAAATTCAAAAAAGAAAAGGTATACATATTGTGAAGGCAGAGACAGAGCAATTCTTTCCCCCACCAAAAAAAAAAAATTTTTTTTCCTGTAATTCCAGGAAGGCCAGCTGACTCAGATAAAGGGCTTTGGAATTACACAAATACAAATTCAAGTCCGAGCTCCACAAATTGACAGATTTTGAGCAAGTTATTTAACTCTTTTCTCTCAGAAATGCAGACAGTAATCCTGTTTCGTCTATTTTTAGTGGATTAGATACTACAAACATGGTGTATGTTGCACATAATAGTAAATAGCTGTTGTTGTGTGGAAAAATAAATAGGCTTTTGAAAGAACGTTTTGAAAAACAAGGTATTAGCATTAATTCTAATACAAAGATTTAAAAAATAGTTCTAGTTCACAAATACTGGGTTGACCAAAAAGTCCATTGACTTTTTTTCCTGTACAATGGCTCTGGTAGTGAGTGCCTAGCTGTCTTTAATATCATTTGAAACTTTTTAAAAAGATTTTTATTTATTTATTTTTAGGGAGGGAGAGAAAGAAACATCAATGTATGAGAGATTTATTGACTGATTGCCTCTTGCATGCCCCCAAATGGGGATCTGGCCTGCAACCCAGGCCATGTGCCCTGGCTGGGAATTGATCTGGGAACCATTCAGTTTGCAGGCTGGCACTCAATCCATTGAGCCACACTAGCCCAGGCCGAAACAATTTTCTTAGATTGTATTGTGACAGCTGTCATATCAGCGTATGTTAAAAACAAAACAAAACAAAACAAAAACTGGTGAATTTTTGTGCAGCCATTTTAATATCGAAGATAGAAGAAAATATGCAACATATTTGGAGTATTCTTTATTATTTCAAGAAAGGTAAAAATGCAAAAAAAATTGTGCAGTGTATGGAGAAGGTACTGTGGCTGATCGAGCATGTCAAAAGTGGTTTGTGAAGTTTCTTGGTAGTATTGACATTTTGTCCAAATAATTCTTTGCTGTGAGGCTGTCCTATGCCTTGAAAAATGTTTAACAGCACCCCTGGCCTCTATTCACTAGAAGCCCATCGTGGGAGATAGCTGACATACTCATAATTTCCAAATCAATAAAGTTGTTGGTGAAAATGAGAAATGTGTCTTCTGTGGAAAAAACTTTATGGAGTTTTTGACCAACCCAATATCAATCAATGATGAGTAGGGCAGAATTTAAAAAATTATACAATATGGTAATTGATTATTTCTCTGGTAAAGACTAAGACTTTTGTATTCAGCAACCATCTTTTGCCTTTTTCATTATCAGTAATTTAGCCCAGTTTTTTTTTTAAGTTTTATTGAATAGAGGCTCAGCTTGAGACTAGATATATTAAACCTTAAAAAAATAAACTGGTAAAGTAACTTTCTAAAACTGGAATTAAGATTATTTATTAAAGACAGAAAACTGTACTTGAACAACAATTAAAATAAAGATTATTAAGTGATATTGGGATAAATGAATAGTGATTTTAAAATTGATCACAAATTTTATAGTTCAGATGAACGAAAATCTTAAATATGTATTGTAAAAGGTCAAACTACTATTGGAGGACTTTGAAAAGTGGGCATATGTATTATTGGTAGATGCAGAACATCCCATTGTGCAACTCCAGGGGGTGTCATGCTGCACAGTGTGATGCATTAAACACAGGATACCCTTTGATTGGCACCCCTTGGAGTTGTATAGTGTGGTAGTTATGATTGCACCCTGAAGATGAATTTTAAATCCATAAGCAAAATCATAAAGATGATTGAAATTCCAATATGTAAAGTAAGTGCTATGAAAAGGAACAAAACTTTTAAACACAAGAAATGTTTGCATCAGCATTATAAAGGGTGTGTATTATTCATAAAGAGTTAACTCATATCAGTGATCTGTCAAGATTCATAATGATTGGATGAAGGATATGAATTCACACAAGCTCTTAAAGGCAGAAATTAGAAATGACATTAGAGGGCTTGCACTACTTGGACTGTTTTAAAAACATTGAAAGCTTGAACTGACTCTTAAGAAAAATACTTCAGCATAATATTTCAGGAGGATTAGGGTACTGTGAAAAGTTAGTTCCAAGCTCTAGAATTTTATAAATGAATTATTACATTTAATGTAAATTAGTGTGAAGGAAGAAGGTAAAATACATCACTTACTCAGGAATGATAGGTGGGAGGGGCCTAACTATAGTCTCCGTCCAGAAAGTTGAGAGCTTGTTTGTTGAAAGTAGAATTTAAAGAGCTTCTTAAATAGCTGGGGAAAATAAAATTGTTTTACCTTGAGTGCCTAAAGTCCTCCTCCCCACTATGAATGTGTAGAGGAACAAAAGTGGAAATATAACAAAAGAGATGACTTGGAGAGAGGGTGGGTTAATGGAGCGCTGGATAAGTAGGTTTGCTAACGCACAATGGAAGGAACGGGTAGGAAAAAAACTAGAGATTAGGCCTGAAGTGGCATCAGACCTCTCAAAACTCAAGGTCAGGGCACTGACATGTAGAGGCACTAGGAGATCTCTGTAGGGTATTGAAAGAGGAATTGGGATTTAGAAGTAACAGATTAGTCTGTAACTTGAGTTGTGGTGGTGAGATTTGAAAAAGTAAGTGACAAATGGATGGTTCTGGGGAAAGGGGTCTGGATGCAATTCACCTTTGAAATCTGATAATACCTTATTTTCAAATATGGATGAGATTTTACAATTTTAGTTTTTAATCTTTTAATAAGATAATACTTTTGTCACCATTAAATATTTGGTAATAAAAATGTGGTGTTCGTCCATGTCTTTGTGTTTTAGTAATAGAAGTTTACAAGAAAGTTGTACTTTTCTAGTTGTTGCACATGGGCATTTGAGGGCTTGATTATCACAAGCAACATGCAGCACAGTATTCTAGAAGCCAAGTTGGTATTAGCTGAAAGTACATGGGGCCTTTTATACCGAGCTGGCCAGTGAAATTCTAGGAATTAGGTTGACTTTATGGTTGGCCTACTAACCACCTCTTGGAATGGATGTGTTTTAATGGTTGCTGTTTTAATAAAAATGTATATCAGATGTTGGCTGCATGATAATAGCACTAGTACATTAGAAGCAACATAGTGTCTTCTAATCTACTTTTAATTACTGTATTTTTAGGACCGTAAGACACACTCGACCATAAGATGCACCTAGGTTTTAGAGGAGGAAAATAGAAAAGATTGAAGCAAAAAATGTGGTAAAATATTTAATAGCATAAATAACATAGGCCATCCCCTTCCCACCCTTCCACCCCCCCGCACAGCGAGCTAGGTATGCTACACTCGGGCTATAAGACACACTCCCCCAAATTTGGGAGGAAATGGGGGGTGTGTCCTATAGTCCAAAAATACAGTATGATCTGTTTCATAGTAATGTTTATTTGGTAGCCATGTTGAAAGTTGAAAGCAAAAGTGAAATTAATTTTAATGGATTTTATTAACTCAGTTATCTAAATTTATTATTTTAAAATGTAAACAACATAAAATTATCCTGAGCTATTTTATCTTTTTTTTTTTTTGGTAAGTGTCTTTGAAATCTGGTGTATATACACACTGAACATATTTTAACATGTTAAGTGTATACATACTTCCAAAGTGGCACTAGCCACTTAATAGCCACAGGTAAGCTATCAGATACTGTATTGGACAAGCATGGATTTTGAATATTTGCCCTGTGTCCTTTTACCTCTCATGGATTAACTTGTCTTTTATGCCCTCTTGCCTCTTTTTATTGTGTATACAGAACTGGGGCACACCCTAGTTTGTAAAAGAAAGATTAATAACTCTTTTTGGATAGTGGTGATTAGATGTAAAAGGTTGCAAAGAGAGCTTCAATGCCCAGTACAGAAATGCAGGTGTTTTCCAAAGGATTTTGTTTTGAAACACATATCTTTCTGCCCATAATTCTTCATTATTGGTATTTTATGGAAGCACATGCATACTTTTTGTTTGAGAGGGAGTCTATTTTTGGGAACCGTGGGCGTGAGTGGACAGTGTGTCTTGAAAATCATTTTTGCAACAGGAAGTATATTCAGCATAAGTGGGATTCCTAAATGGAGTTTATTTAGTGAGGAACTTACATTGGACTTAAATATGTTTTCAAAACTGGGATATCATTTGTTATGTTTAATTTTTTATATTAACACCTTTTAAACAAATGTGAGCTAGTGTACTTGTAACTTTTATCTTGTTAGATAATCTTGCCATTAGCAATAGTTGTTTCAGACAACCTCTAATGAGCAGATGTGGTATTCTCTCTCTGGACTTGTACAGAAGTATTTTGTAGAAAACTTTAATTCATATTAGTTATATCTTTAAGAACTTATTTCCAGGAGGGATAATATTGTCTCAGCATGTCAAATTAGTTTAATCTAATTGTAGTTGGACTTTATTTGATGTAAATTTTCAGTAAGCTATGGTTAGTTCTCTGTTTTTTGGATTGTGATTTTTATTCACCACTGTAATTCCATAAGCCAGGTTTACTATTTTTGAACCTTAAATTTGATTATTAAAATGCTTTATGCAATAAAACTTATTTGTTCACACATGGTACATGGTAGAACCAGACTCTGTTTTCTAAGACTCCTAGTCTTCTATGTTTTGATTGCCATTTACCTTTTTGTGTATTGAATTGGGTGTTGCTTAATTTCAGCTATGCATGCCCATTTGTATCAGCTGCGCAAGGTTCTTTGGTAGGTAATTTTGATGTGTTACTTATTTCTCAGTTTTCTCAGGCAGATAATTATGTTTTTAGAAAAGAGAAGAATAAATTTCTGAGAGATTGTGTAACTAGTCTGAAAACATACTAATTAATGATGGAAACAAGATTCAAACTTGGGTCAGTCTGGTGCCAAAGATCATGCTATGCATCGTTACTGCCGTAGATGTTCTGATGGCAGGGGGTGAGAATGTGTATGTGCCGTGAGGGTGAAGAGGTAAGGGTGATCTGTGACAAGGAATTTATTTTAATTTGTGTTGCATGTATATGCTTAGGGCTTACCTCTTTTTAAAGAGGCCGAGGCATTGTAGTCTTCTGCACTGTGAAAAAAAGTAATGTGTATTACAAGTGACAACTGAGGTTGCTGTTGCTTCTTGGCCTTTTGCTAAACGTAGTTCTGAAAGCTAGCGTTTTTTAAAAATCTTAGGGTAGACTATATCTTATAAGGAGAATGTTTTGAAGGAATTTTAAATGAAACCCAAGGGTTTATATTTGCATATACTTGCATACTGACAGGGCCTGTCAGCCAAACTCAGCACTGTGTATTTGTGAGTTATTTTAAAAAATTGCCTTTGAATGCAGTAGTGAAAAATTCAAACCAAACTGGCTTAAGAAAAACATGAAATCATTGGCACAGCTAAATACTGGTACAACTGAATAAGTTGCTTCACATAACTAAAGAGTTCAGAGTGGACTTGGCCTTAAACATGTCATCTACATCTGATTGACTTCTTCTGCTAACCCTGCTTCCTCTTAGTCAACTCCATTATTAGACAGCTGTTCTCCTTGTGGTCATTGCGTAATTGTTAGTGTCTTCCTAGCTACATCCTTGAGGCTCAGATACAGTGTGAAATAGTGTGAGAGTTCTGGCTCCAGTATCTTCATCAGAATTCTGATGGTATCCCACTCACTCTATTGAGTTCATCCTTGAATTCATCACAGCAGGAGGGTGGTGTGAAATGTTGTGTACATATGGTTCAAACCTAGGTAATTGCTCTATTCCTGAGACTTGGGTAGCGTTAACTCCATTGGAAACATGTAGGCCATGAGAAAGACTGCAAATGTGAAATGGGTTACCACAAGTCAGGGGACTCAGCTCCAAAATCAATATGAATCTCTCTTGGGTGGCAGGCATTCTCCACAGTCCTCATTGTTCCCAGTGTGCTGGCTTATGTAACTAATTTACTTTACCTGCTTGGCATTTGAGGGAGCATTTGGGTTTGACTCCCCTGGATTATAGCTTTCTGTTACAGAACTATTGAAGAATTTGTTGTGGTTGTATAAATCTGTATTTTTCTTTATTCCATTTTTAACAGGCCTATTTTTATAGCTTTAATTTTTGGATATCTGTGTCTTGACTCTTTTTATGAATATGAAATTACATTTATTTGAGTTGTGGAATGGCAAAGATGTGTATAAAGGGTTGGGTTAATTAGATTTTTGCATGACTTTATTTATTGCAGGCATACCTTGTTTTATTGTGCTTCACCAGTGTGTTTTTATCATCGTCGAGGCAAAACCCTCAACTAGCAAAAAGATTACAACTCACTGAGGCTCAGATGATAATTAGTAATTTTTAGCAATAAAGTATTTTTAAATTAAGGGATGCTCATTTTTTATACATATGCTATTATAGCACACTTAATAGATTATAGTATAAACTTAACTTTTATAGGCATTGGGAAACCAAAAAGTTTGTGTGACTAGCCTTATTGAGATATTTGCTTTATTTGTGGTGCTCTGAAATGGAACCCGCAATATCTCCAAGGTATGCCTGTACATTTTTTGAAACCTCAGAAGATGAATTGCTTGTTAGGTTTTTTTTTTTTTTTTGAGCCTGTAGCCAGGATTTTGGCCTGTGTGTATGGTGACAGCTCAACCAAGATACAGACATAACTAACTATCAGTGTTTGGGTTGAAGGTTATTAGGTGGCTGTGCAATAGCTGGAAGGGAGAAGGTCCGACCCTAGTCCTTCTGTAGGAACAGAATCAAGAGGCTTTTCTAAAGTTCCCTACTCTGAAAGCTAGCCACAGTGGGACAGAGTGGAGAGGCACAAGTTCGTGGCACTATTTGGCATTTGTGTCAACAGAATAAAATTAATGGTGTGGAGCTGGAATTTAGCACAACTGATGTAGAACATTGCTCCAACAAGAATGGCATTGGATTTAAAGGCTTAAGGTTTGCTCTCATAGACAAGTCTTAGCTTGTTTTAAAGGATCACCTCTCCAGTGTCTGTATTACACTGTCCATGTTGATTGTGATTACAGATTTTGTCAGCTTCCACTCTCTGCCTTTTTAGATTTCCATGAAGCCTAAAATTTGGGGGTATAGACTGGCCCAGTAAAATACAGGGCACCTTGTTAAATTTGAACTTGTTTATATGTCCCAAATATACATGGCATATGCTTGTACTAAATATTCCTTATTTATCTGAAATTCAAATTTAACTGGGTGTCCTGTGTTTTTTCTATACTTAATTTTTTTTGAGATAATTATAGATTTACATGCAGTTGTAAGACATCATTCTGAGAGATCATCTTGTATTTTTATTTGCTAAATCTGGCAACCCTCTCTGGGTCTTTTTATCATAAGTCAGCCCAAACTCAAAACATTTGTTTTCTGCAAATATTACTTAAAAATCCTTTGGGAGTCTTAATTATTGCAGATGAGAGTGATTTTTGAAAAAATAATCTTTGAGGTAAGGTACTGTTAGTATGTCAACACTTTTAAAATTTCAGAATAAAATTATTTAAAAAGCCATGCAGAATTTAGAATATTTAATAACTTAATGTCCTTTCTAACAAGGCACTGCACTGGAACTGTTATGAAACAACGAACTAATTTAGCTTGAGGCATATCTGAGCAGGTAATATTTGGAGCCAGGTAGTCTCAGGTCTTTTTTATCACCCCGTCCTTCAAAGTCATCCCAACTCCCTCGACCCAGATTTGGCAAGAGGGTTATATAATGCTATCTTCTCTAACAGTTTGTGGTGATTTCATAACTATGGAATTATACTTTGGATTAATCAAGCCTCATAGGCCCACTACCCCTTTGAATAAGATGAAAAAAAGAAGTGACCCTTTAGGTTCTCAGAGTTTTTCATCCAAATTGGAACAGCTTGCTTGCCTATTCTGTTCCCTCATTTGTACTGTAGGGAGGTATGGCATAGGAAGAAACATGGCCAGTGTGTTTCTCACATTAACTACTAAGTCATCCCAGTTGTTACTGTCCCAGTTGTTACTGTTACTGCTAACAGGCCCTGTTAGCAGTTTTATGAACAGAGTTAGATTAATGTGGGGAAAAGGGGAGGAAATGAACTAAGTAAAAATTGACCATCTCTGTTTTTTTCCTTTATGCTTAGAAATACGTGGGCGAACAGCTCTAGAACATTGTTGTTCTCTTCTAATGAGGAGATGGAAATTGGGGCTGAACTTAAGTAGTCCATTGGTCCTTCCATTGGATCAGCTTTGGTCTCCAGCTTTACCTCCTCTGGTGAAGCACAGCACCCACATGCTCTTCTGCCATTACACTCGCCAAGAGGCCGGATGGTGAATGGAGACCCGGAGGGCAGATGGTGCTGCTGAAGGGCTCCAGCGTGTCCAGAAGAACTTTCTGCAGTGCCAGAAAAGTCTGGTAATCTGCCACTCATGTGTGGGAACTGAGCACTTCAAATGTGGCTAGTACGAATGAGGAACGGAATTTATAATTTAATTTTACTATTTAATATTTTAATAACCACACGTAGCTAGTGGCTGCCATATTGAATGGATTCTTGAACCTTTATCGAAGCTTCTACAGAAGCAGAAAAGTCAGTTTGTGCTTGTTTCCTAAGCATACACTGAAAATAAAACCAAACAGATGTAGTATTTTATATTCTACTAGTAGCCTTCAGTCTGACTTTTTACAATAGGACTAGATACATGTCAAGATTCAGTCAGTTTAAACTTTGGCCTTAGTGATAAGTTACTGCTTGTTACATCATGGGGTCTCTACAGTATAAATGGGTATGATGGCTATGCCAGTTAGGCAGCTATTTTGCATAAGATTTTTTTCCCCTACATGAGGTTTGGCTAGACACTTTGCAAATAACTCTGCTAATTTATTGAATAACTGTTATGTACCAGGCATTTCTCCAAGTTTCATAGCAGTCTTATGAATGTTATTCTCATTTTGAGATTAGAAAAGTGAGGCACAGAGAAAGGAATTGCCTAGGATCACACAGCTGGTAAAAATGTGGAACCAAAATTTGAGCTTAGGCAGACTGGCTCCAGAGTTTATTCTCTTAACTGCTACACTGCCTAGTGTTGTAAGTTGTTAAAGTGGCCATTGCATTTTGTTTGCATGCATAGAAGCAGACTGCTGATGGAAAGGTTTCTCAGTTCCAAACCATTTGCGGCAGTGCTGGGGACAGCTCAGGGTTTTTGGCAAAACAAGAGATTGGACCTAGCTCGGACAGTGGTTAGTGGTGATGAGGATAGTGGAGGGGGAGGGGATTGGTCCATGGCTTTGGGAAAAGGGCATAATTAAAGTGGGTCAAAGAACTCTGGGCATGGTTAAGGCTGGTCAGCTCTTACAAGCAAACATTAAATAGTTACTGAGAGAGAGTGGTTTAATTTCTTGAGACCTAAGTTTGAAATGATGATTTGATAGATTATGACCATACTTTTCCCTGTAGTCTTTGAAAAAGTCATTCATTCTCACATCACACTTGTGAACAAGTGGAAGGAGTTAGGGGCACTGTGTCCTGCCCCTCCCTTCCCACGCACACACGGTTGAAAATCCACATGTAACTTTTGACTTCCTGAAAACTTAATTAGTAGCTTACTGTTGATGTGAACCCTTACAGATTACATAAATAATTAACACTCTTCATATGTTAATATGTATTATATGCTATATTCTATGGTAAAGAAAAAGATAATGTTAGTAAGAAAATTAAAAGGAAGAGAAAACATTTTAGTACTATATATACTAAATAACATAAATTTGTATTGTATGTTTAACAAGAGGAATAGTCTGTTAGTATCTGCATCAGTATTTTATATAATACAAACCACTGTAAATGTTATGTATTACTGACACTAGATATCAAAAATGAAAATATGTGAAAAATAAATTCATATTTATTTACAGGTGTAACGATTTGTGAATCAGCAGTGAAGAAACAGCAACATGATTGCTTCATGGTAGCCTAGCCTGTACACTCGTGAATGAATTGTTGTGAAATGTTTATGGCAAATAGTATTGTGGTCATATTCATAACACAGTATTAGAAACACTGTTTTATTTAAAAGAAAACACACACACCTGTGACAATAGGCTGCTACACATTTTCTCCAAATGGGAGAGGTGGGAGGGGAGGAAGGAGAGGCATATACAGTATGGTAATGTGATTCTTTGAAAGCAGAGTTATAAAACAGCAAGAAACCTAACACATTAATTTTATATTAAATATCACTCCCCTTATACCTATAAGGATAAGCTGTCCACTTTCATATAAGTCTTACACGTGAATTCTTAAGCAGTGATGATGGTGCTGATGACACAGAGACGTTTACATTTCTTGCCATATAGTTACTAGCTTTGTGCATGAAGACACATACACAACAGGAAGCTCATTAACTGTATGGCATGATGACTGTGCACTACTCATGTAGTGGAAGTGGATCATCATAAAGGTCTTCATCCTCGATGTCTTCATGTTGAGTAAGCTGAGGAGGAAGAGGAGGGTTTGGTATTCATTCCTGTCTCAGAGGAGGTAGAAGTGGAGGGAGGTGGAAGGGGAGGTGGGAGAAACAGGCACTCTTGGTATTACTTTATGGAAATACATGATTTCTGTCTGACTTTTATTCTTTTTTATTTCTCTAAAAATGTTTCTGTGCTCTACAAGTCCTTCTGTCATTAGCTTTAGTTTCAGTGCCTGTGTCATAGAAAGGTCCATGTGGTAAAAGACATCAAAACCAGTCTTAAATAATTGGAACCCTTCTTCCAGATTATCTAATGTCTGTTTGTTTCCTGGCACTGCTTCTAAATCTTCTTTCTTATAACCTGGCACTGATTTGGAAGCACTCATCTACATCTTCTTTTAATTCCTCTGCTGTGTTGTCTATTGCTCTTGAATTTCTCCAAGATCCATATTTTGAGACTCTTTACCACCATCTTTTATTCAATATGCACAATTTCATGAATTCCTAGATTGGCTCTGTCATAAATCCTGTGAAGTCATTCACCACATGTGGACACAGTTTTCTCCAAGAGTGATTTATTGTTTTGGGCTTGACAGCTTTCATAGCTTTTTAAATAACAACAATGGCATTTTCAGTGGTGTAATCCTTCCAGACTTTCATGATGTTCTCTCTGTCCAGGTTCTCTTCCATAGCATTGACAGTCCTTTCCATAGGTTACCATGTGTAGTAAGCTTTAAAGGGCCCAATGACCCTCTGATGTAGATATAGGCTGAATTAGAGATGTCATATTTAAGGGCAAGTAGACCACTTCCACACTTTCCGTGCTGAACTCAGGGAGTTCTGGGTGGCCAGGGGCATGGTCCAGTATCTAAAGAAGTTTAAAAGTCCGTCTTTTACTGGTAAGGTACTTTCTGACTTTAAGGACAAAGCTTGGATGGAACCAATCCAGAAAAAGGTTCTCTGTCCAGGCCTTCTTGTAATACAGTCAAAAGACTGGCAGCTGGTGTGTTTCTTTTTTTCCCTTCAAGGTTCTGGAATTAGCAGCTTTATGGATAAGGGTAGTCCTGATTATAAACCCTCCTGCATTTGCACAAAACAATAGAATTAGCCTATTCCTCGAACCTTAAGTTCTGGGGTTCCCATCTCTTCCTTACAAATGAATGTTCTTTGTGGTGTCACCTGCTCTCTGCCCCAGAATAGGGCACTTCCATCTGCATTAAAAACCTGTTCAGTCAGATATCCTTTCTCCTCAGTGATTTTCTTAATGGCATCTGGGAACACATCAGCTGCCTTTTGGTTGGCAGAAACTGCTTCTCCTGTTATCTTGTTTTTTTTTTTTTTAAAGCTAAACCTCTTCTAAAATTATCAAACCATCCTTTGCTGGCTTTAAATTCTCCAGCTTAAGATCCTTCACCTTCCTTTTGCTTTAATTTGTAATACAACGACTTTACTTTTTCTCCAGTCATTAGAGTCTATAGTTACGCCTTTCTTATAGCTATCCTGCACCCACATAAAAGCTGCATTTTCATTATGAGATAAAAAGGTATTTGGCAGAAAGTGCAGCAAGATTTTTATTCTTGCTGCTATAGCTGCAGCGCAATGGCTTCAGAAATTTCCTTTCCTTTTATTTTTTTTTTAAACAACGGTTCTTAGGCTGGATTCATTTATCTTGAAATAGCGGGCAACCACAGTAGCAGACCTCAATCTACTGTACATATGAAGCAATCCACCTTTTTCTTGTAATGTCATGACTTTCCTCTGTTTCTTGGGAGCACTTCCAGCATCAGTAGTGGCACTTTGTATGGATCCCATGGTGTTACTCAAGGTTTACGGTACTGCACGAAACATGATGAAAAATATGCAAGAGCCACAAAAGATCACTTTATATTTTTTACTGAGATACGTAATTTACTGGGAAGATGAACTGCTCACTTAGAGATGATTAGCATCACATGGTATTTTAAGCAGAAACTGGAACACTTGGACTCACCACAGTAGCAACAGGAGATGGCAATAAAATTATTATAGTAATACAGTATGCACTATAGTTAATTTTATGCAGTTATGATTTAACACTGCATCTTTACATTTGTTTACATTTCTCCTGACTGCAAATGGCACCATGTGTGGTTTACAGACCACAGTGTTATGTGTGTAAGTTTTGATAAATTTTAACCTTTTGTAATAGAGTCATATGTATCTTACGATAGTGAATGATAAAATAGACTAGTATCTGTGTATAGTTTATGCATTCATGATATTCCTGACTTTTTCTTAATTTTTTGAAAATCCTAGGCTACCTAGTTCATATGTGAGATTTTTTTCAAATTGTTGCAAATCTTCAACAAAGAATGTCGTGTCAAGGATGTCAAACTCATTTTCACCTGGGGCCACACCAGCCTTGTGGTTGCCTTCAAAGTGCTAAATGTAATTTTAGGACTGTATAAATGTAACTACTCCTTAACTAGGGACAAGGAACTTGGCGCTGCCACTGGGTAGAAACAAGGTGCCGGGCTGGATAAAACAAGGTGGAGGGCTGGGTCTGGCCCGCAGGCCTTGTGTTTGCCACTTGTGTCCTATCTAATCCCTGATTTTCCTCAGTGGTTAATTTAATATTACAGTGATGTTTTTCCTAGGCATGTAATATTTTTGGTGATTGGGCACTTTACAAAACAAGTAACCGAAAAGTAAATGATCTTTTTCACTATCTGTAAAGCCCTGTGTAAGTTATTAAACCATCATATTGTTTTTGTTTATTATATTGTATACATCTGCCTATAGTCAGCAAACAATTTTAAATACTTTTCTTCTCTACAATATTTATTTTTCTTTTACCAACGTATCGATAGTGAAATTTTCTAACTCCTGTATATGCTAACACTGATTCCACTAGGAAATATAAGCAACACCATTTTAAGGATTTCTTGATATCAAGGTGGTATTAATAAAGCATATTGGTGCTTAGCTACTTTATAAATGCTTCTTATCATGAAAGTACAATCTATTGTTATTTTTCTTTTTTAAATTATTTTTCTTGATAAACTTCAGGGTTTTTTTTGGAGGATTTTATTTATATTTTTAGAGGGGAAGGGAGGTAGAAAGAGAGGGAGAGAAGCCTATCAGTATGAGAAGGAAACATCAGTGGGTTGCTTCCCACAGGTGCCTTGACCAAACCCACAACCCAGGCTTGTGCTCCAACTGGATATCAACCAGGAATTGAACCATCAGCCTGTTGCTTTGTGGGACAATGCCCAACCAACCGAGCCACACCAGCCAGGGCCTTTTCCAGTTTTTTAATACATATTTTACTCTTTATGAATTGTCCTCTCATACATTTGTATCTTGATACTGTAAATACGATTTCTGTTTTCTATTCTATTCTAGCCAGATACATGGTTATAAGATTGCAGTCACATGTGTTTCTTTTTACCCTTTCTGGATTGTGGTACACTTGAACCAATTAGAAACAATACGGTGAAAGTCTGCCAAAATATTACTTCTGATATAGTACTGGTATAGTAACTAGAAAATACTATTTGTGGTAAGCTGTGTTCTTTTGTATTTTAATTGTGCTTCTCTATATAGGTCTCATTTTTGTTCAGTGAAATCAATAGAAGGCTCAGTGTCTGGTGTGTTAGAGCTGGCTATTAACATGTTGGTGTACTACTATTTCTTGATTTCCTATATCCTTTATAATTTGTAGTTACTTTTGAGGTGGTTGCTTTAATTTTATTCCTTTCCAAAACGAGTAGTGGTTGGTATTTTTAACTGTAGAGGAAGTAAAAGGGATATTTGCGTTTCTAGGTTTGCTTCTCTGCCCTAAAAGTTGTATGCTCTAAGGGAGATTATCTGCAGAAACTCTGCAGGTTTTTAGTACTGTCAGATTGCAAATTCTCCTTAGTAAGTGTAAAAATTTTAGCAGGATTGGCACTGTTTTAGTTAGTAATTGTTGTATGGCTGCCAAAAATGGATTGAGTAGTTACATGTGAACTTTATTTCACAGTTAGACATACAGGGAAAACAGTAGCTAGTAGAATTTTTCTTTATCAGTTATGTTTTTTCTTTTCTGTGTTTGGAGAAAGTGTTTTCTAGTAGGATTTTAGAATAACTGAAACAGCCTTTGACTAATAAAACCAATTTAGGGAAAAAATCCTTTTTGATAAAAAGAAGTATGATGTTCTAGAATATTGAAGATACATACTTCCTGCTGGTAGTTTTTTCTTATATCCTCTTCTTTTTTGTGTTTTACTCTTACATATATGTGCCATTTGACAGTATTCAAATTTGTTTCAGACTTTTATTTGTGCTTTGATTACTCTGCAACAGTGAACCTACTGATTTCTTTCTTAGTGAGTGCCTTGATTTAAAACTTCCTACTGAAGACTTACCAACTTCAACAGCACATTATACAATAGGCAGATTCCTTATGGACTCATCTCTTATAATCCCCTCACTTTATTAGTAAAATCAGGGATGGATTTAGTGAGGACTGCAGGATCTTGACACAATTTTGAACAAAGCTGAGACAAAAATGTATCTCTAGGCTCCAGTCCAGTATTTTTTTAGTGCTCTTCAAACAAAATTTTCTTTTTGAAAGATAACCCAGTGGCTCCAAAGAGACCATGATACAGAAGCATAATTTTTAATTGTACTAGTTTCCAGGTAGTGTTCTTCCATTCTTCAGCTTTCATCTTGATGCCAGCATTGTGTGAGCTGTAACAGTTTCATCACTGAGATCCTGTGCCAACTAGTGTTACAAAAATTGGATCGTACCAGTATTTACTGTTTACATTTTAGCTCTAGAAATGAAGGAACCATAGTTCTCTTTTAACTGCATTTAAGAAGAACAAATGATAACGATTGGCTGTAACTTTTTTCCAATTACTTAATTGGGATAAATGAAACCATTGGAAAAACAGTGATTTTACTTATTTGCTTTAAAATTCTCTGAGCGAGGTTTATTAGGCAAAGTGGACTCTAGAATGCAATGTTTTTTCCTCTTTAGTGTTTTCTGAATTAAACTGTAATTTTTTTTTGTGGAAAGGTAGTGCTGTTTTCTCCACTGCAAGGCTGACGAGTACTGAATGGAAGGGGGAAAATTAATTATTTTCTTCTTTTGATAGAAAGCAATGTGTTGTTCACTAGCTACAGATTTGGTTTGCTCCCTGACAGCAATGACAACTTTTAATAATATATATATTCCTTTCTAGTTCAGTAGTGCTGAGTGTATGATAGTGTATATTGTAAATTTTCTAACGTAATTCAGGCAAATCTTTTATTTTGCCATATTTAGTTGATAGAGGGTCAAGGTGTTTGTCATTTGAAATTGTCATTTGAATCAGAATTGTCTTAGGATTTACATTATTTTCTAGGTAGTTTGCTATATATTTTAGGTACTTTACCAGCTCTTCAAACAGAAGTGTGTGTGTGTGTGTGTGTCTCTGTGTCTGTCTACAGACACATGTACATACACTTCCATGGATTCATGTTTGTGTGTTTCTAATTGATTTTAACTCATTTATCTGAAAACTACATGTTGTCAGATAAGTACACAGAGGTTTAACATTTAATGGCACGAAGTAGTCTCTGTTGTACCTGAAGCCAGTTTGGAAGATCTGACTAGTAAAATATGTGCAGTAAATTTTTTTGTATACTAATGGTTTGATACACAGTCATACATATACACCCTCATATCTGTCTGTTATTTTATATATATTTATATGTATATATTTGTAATTAACATCTGCTTTTCACACATTGAAGTTTTATTGTGACACATGTAGTCAGTGGATTTAGAGATACTGATAAATACTGACATTTCTCATATTAAATATTTCAAGAGTCCCTTCTATGTGTTTGACATTACTTGGTGTCGATAATATTACAGTGACTAAATCAGGCTTTGTCTTTGCCCATGTACTCCTTTTCAGTCAGGAAAACAGACATTAGTTTTTTAAATTACAAATATATTAAAAGAGTAAAGACATTAAGCGTTACGATAGTGTACCATAGGAGTTGTGTTAAATTATGTATTGGTATATGTAATAAACTACCCCACAAATTAGTGGCTAAAATAGCAAATATTATCTTATAATTTCTATGAGTCAAGAATTTGAGAGTGCATCAGCTGAGTGGTTTTGGTTCAGGATCATCCATGAAGTTGCAGTCAGGGTATCAGCAGGCTGTAGTTATCTGCAGACTTGATTAGAGCGGAGGATCCATTTTCAGAATGGCTCACTCACACAGTTGTTGGCAAGAGGGTTCAGTTCCTCACTGGCTGTTGACTGGAGTCCTCAGTTCCTTACCACATAGACCTCTGAGTAGGCTGCTTAAATGTCTTCATAACATAGCAGCTGCCTCCAGAGTAAGCAGTGAGAAAGAGAAAAGAGAGGGGGGAACATGGCTTCTCCATCAGGCCTGGGCTTCCTTAAAACATGGTAGCTGGGTTTCAAGGGCAAACTTTGTGACAGAGGGAAATAGAGAGAGGGTGCTAGATGAAAGGTGCATTGCCTTTTCTGACCCGGCCGTGGAAGTTATACAGCATCACCTGTGCTACACTCATGTTCATCAGACTAGTTTGGGAGCCCCACTCAAATTCAAGAGAGGAGAAAGAGAGTATGCCACTTAATGGGAAATGGCAGGGTTCTTGAAAAGCCTTTGGACCAGAAGTACTGATGTGGTCATTTTTGTAAAATACAGTCTGTTGCAAAAGGGTAAACAAAAGGGGATACTGGCAGATCAGTTAGCATGCTTCTAGTAGTCCAGGAGGGAGATGATGTGGCAGTAGGGATGGAAAGAAGTAGATCCATGTGAGAGATGTTCCAGAAGGTGGACAGAATCCAGTGATTGGAAAGATGTGGGTGTGGAGAAGATGGGGTGTTAGGGATGACCCCTATGTTTATGACATGGACAGTGAAGTGGATGTGGTACCAGATTCTGGGATAGGAGGTCTCTGATAAAGATCAAAGTGGAGATGGAGGGCTTTATTTTTGTTTTCAGTGGTTGTGATTGTGGTCGGGTGAGTCAGGGGAAAGATTCTGAATTCATTCCTGAGTGAATTGAGTTTGAGTTACATGAGGGATATTCAGTGTAAACGAATATTGCTTGCTAGTCTAGCTCAGAGAAGCAGTCCGGGTTGGAAATAATTATTTGAGAATTTTAGATGTATGTAGATGGCAGTAGGTATGGTTGAAGTTTGTGTAGGTGAATGTAGACTGAGAATTTAAAAAGAGGAATAAAAGCTCTGAATGGTGTTTTAATGGTTGATTAGAAAAGGTTATACCAGCAAATGACACTGGAAGAACTGGCCTGAGAGGTAGGAAGAAAACAAAAGAACACACTTCCAAGGAAACCTAAGAAGGTGATGATGTTTCATGGGTGTAACAAAGTCATGCAAGTTGAGGATTGAATAATGGTTAGTGGATTTGGTCTCTTGGAGGTAACTTTACAAAATCGTTTTTGAAGAAGAGTGGAGGTGAAAAGAAGTTGGAATTCTGTGAAAGGTGAGTGGGGAGGAAAGGAATGGAGATGTCTTGTCAACCAACTCTTTTAAGAAGTTGATCGAGTTGGAGAGGAGAGGGACTGAGGCCTGTAGCTGCAGAGGAAAATGAAGTAAAAAGATTATTTTTTAAATTAAAAATTCCCTCCTTTTTAAAATGGAAGGGGCTTTACAACTCTAAACGTTCATTTAAGGATCAAGATAGGGAGAAATAAGGGCAGAAATGTGTGTGTGCGTATGTGTGTGTATATATAGAGACAGACAATTTAGTTTAAAAGTCAGGGCATGCAAAAGGATATTTAAAAATTAAAATAAGGTGTTTATAGCCTAATATATTCATCCACTCCTGCAAATAGATGTAGGCCATTAGGCCATTTTAAAAATGCAGAATTTTACTTAGCTTTACTTTCTGATGTAGTTTATATGTGTTCTTCCCAAACTATATTGGTCACCTGCACTTTTTTGATTTTAATAAACTAGAACGTTTGTCAATAACTGATTTATTTATTGAGACAAAGAAGGGATAGATAGTACTCGATGGGTTTTTACAATAAAGGTGAACAAAAGTAAAGGATTTTTTTTAAAAAAACCCATTGGAGAAATAGATGTTAAAGTATAATCTTGAGGAAACAAATTAATGGCATTGTTAAAAGACAATGTTAGCATTCTTGGAAAAATGAATAATTTTCACTAATTGATAAAGACAAGACTATCTTTTACTTTGAATTTATCATTTCAATACATAAGAATAGGTTAAAAACAAACTAATAGGCTTAGGAAGTCCCCCCAAATAATAGACATTTAATAAATAGATGTTACAAATACCATCAAAACTGAATGGTAACAAAAAATCTGAAGGTACTAAAAAAATTTCAAAGACATGTGGAATAAGTGTAACCAGTAAAGGATTTCTTGGTTGTTGTCCCATCTACTGGAGATGAGACTCAAAAAGGTTAAGTCACTAGCTCAGTAATTCATGGCTGACTGAACTGGAAGAGCCCAAACTAGAAATTGGTTCCTCTTCTCACCCTGTTCATAATGTTATATATACCATAGAGCACGTTAGAGCTATAAAAATGAGACCGGAGTAGTTACTAGTGAACATTTAGGGAAGGATCAAGTGAAAAAGAAAAAGGATTTATGGGTGTGGACAACAATGTGGGGATTGTGGGTGGAGGTAAAAGAGGGTGTAAGGGGGATAAATGGTAATGGAAAAATACAATAAAAAATAAACTTAAAAAAAGACTGGAATAAATGGTAGTGAACAATGTAATAAGTTTGGTGTTGGGAATTGAGCTTTAATCCTAAATCTGCTTCCAGTTTAGCTGCACAAACCTAGACAAGACATATGACCTTTACCATCTTTATACCTTTTTGTGTTTATCAATAAAATGGCAGAATTGGAGTCAGAGCTATTAAAAATTCATTTGTTAGCACCAACTGTGTGAAAGACAGTGTCATTTTCTTAAAACTTCTCTCTCAATCTTTATAACACCCTTCAAGCCTGCCCCTATTAACCTCTCTTTACAGTGGAGGCTAAGTAACTTGACAAGATTACCTGGCTAGTAAGTGATGGAGGTAGAATTCCAGCTCAAGCCTGTTGACTCCAAAACTGATGCTTTTCATTTACGTAGCATCACTAGACCACAAACTTCATTCATTTTTGTGCCGTTTTAACAACTATTTCCCGATCAATGTGTCACTACTGTTATTTACTTGATATTTTTCTTTAAATCTATATTCATGTTTTACTTTATTTGAAAAGGAAACTGCTTAATAAATAAAAACAGAAGTAAACAAATTGTGAAAAACTGGAGGAAAAAAGGAGAACTCTTTCTCCCTGAAAAAAAGAAAAAAGACACGTGAAAGGTAGACAGAACCAAGGGCCTAGAGAAAAAGAAATCTATTTGGGTTAGAGGCTAGAGCCTGGAATTGCCAGAACAGTTCAGAGAAGTGGGTTTGAGACTGGCAGTTTGGGTCCTATCTGAGAAATGTATCACAGACAAGAAGATGGGGATAGAGTAAGGAGTTTCCGGATCTGGTTTAAAAGAAAAAGCTGAGGGTAGGATACAGAGTTGAGCCAGGAATGGAACCTGGCATATAGGAGGATCTGAAATGGAGGGTGGAACTCTCCCTCAGAGAGGGGAGAAGGGTAGAGCCTCAAGGATGGGCACAGGGATTGGGAAATCTGGAAGAAAAATAGGACTGGGAGCTCAGATTAAAGTAGAACGGTGGCCAGTCTCTCCAGAAATTAAGGCAGTGTACAGCTGAAGGCTGAGGCCCAAGAGGGGCTGTTGGCACAAGAAAGGGCAAGGACCAGTGAGAAGGGCTCAGAAATGAGAGCTTAGAGGTGGGTACCTCTGAATGTGACTCTAGAGGCTGAGGTGGAGGCTAGGAGGGGTAACCAAGTATGATTCTCTCCTGTTTTAAGCCAACAGTTTTTCTCCTCACACTGGACCATGAGTGCAACCCTTCTGGGCAGTTTTATCCAAGGGAAGACAGTTTTTATGTTTACAGTCTAAAATCATCTCCTGTACACGCCAGTAGTAGGCACCACTACCCTTTTAGTAAATGTGGCTGCTTCTACGTTTGATTCCTCTGTCCCTTCTAGGTCTGGGTTCTCCCTTGATCTGTTTCTGTACAAGTACTTACCCTCTTGTATTATATGTTGCCTATTAAAAAATTGTTAAATAAAAGGTTTTAAATCTTTTTAATTTCAATAATGCTTAGAATACTCCTTTAGTGTCCGTTGTCTTTCAGACACCAACTAAAAGAGGGAATTTGAGCCCTGGCTGGTGTAGCTCAGCGGATTGAGCACGGGCCTGTGAAGCAAAGGGTCGCCGGTTTGATTCCCAGTCAGGGCACATGCCTGGGTTGCAGGCCAGGTCCCCAGTAGGGGACACGTGAGAGGCAACCACACATTGATGTTTCTCTCCCACTCTTTCTCCTTCCCTTCCCCTCTCTCTAAAAATAAATAAAAAAATATTTAAAAAAAAAATAAAAAAAAAAATAAAAGAGGGGATTTGATAGGTAAGAGACAGAGCTATTGACCTGAGGCATTGAGGCCCTACTACTACAGGCTTTTTTGGTTACAGAATCCCCTTGCTCATGCTGTCAGCCATCTTCTGCCAAGTCCTACTGAGCTTAGTTTACTTTTTTCTCCATTTGCTTTCAACACTGTCCTTATTTCCTGCATTTCTCTCTCTACCTAGAAGATCCTCCTAGTTATTTTTGTTGCTTTAATTTTTACTGAGCTCCATATAATGAGACTGCTGGGGTTACTGTGCTCTGTTTTCATTCGTGCCTGTTGGGCTTTAATTCGCTTTACCCTTGGTACTTTACTAGCCATCTCTTCTAAAATGAATATCCTTGAAAAAGGTCGTAGTAGTACCCGTTGCCAATAAAATCTAAAGAACACTTTATATTTAAAGGTTCTCTCCTTCTTGGAAGAATTTATTTTAGTGGTGTACATACATGCATAAATACACAAAGGTACACACATATCAACACCTATATTTACACATGTGGTTAATATTTTGATCTATATACAGGGTCTGGCACAAATAACTCCCCTATTTAATCTATATCAAATCTTACCACTTCTCAGCCTTCTGGCTTCAATCAAGTGTAATCTGTATCAAATCTTTTATTACAAAATCATGAGCATGTAATTCTGTAACATAACAATATCACACTCAGGTACACCATATGACATATTAGGTGAGATATTCAGATTGCTGTCCATCTCATGTGAGACATTCACATACCCTACCAACCACACTCAATGGTGTTACTTCTGTAGGACCCTATATACCCTTGATCTATAGCAAGACATTGTGTGTGTACTATATCTATAGGTGTGGTGTGCATGTGTCTATGTATGTGTGTGTGTGCGCACTTGTGTGTGTATATATGTGTAAAATGCATATAAACACATAACCACACTCATACACACACATTGCAGTGTAGATGATCCATTCACTATTAGTTTTTGTGCCAAAAACTTTTGGACCCTCATTTGCTGAAACCTCTACATTTTATTTCAATTTCTAATGTTTGTTCTTTCACTAGACCTTTTAATGAGCAGATTCTGAAGAGCTTGAAGAAGGAAGTCATTTTAATTGTAGGAATTGGGACTTTTTCATTCTGGTTTTCCATTCTGCCTGGATTCTTTCTTTTTTATTTGGTACGGTGGTAATACCTCAATGAATGGCCATAGTGCAGTATTATAACATATATCATTTATTTTTTTAGTATCTGGGGTTTCTAGAAAAGTCCATGCCTTTTTTTAGGGGAGAATTATTTTCCCAATAAATAAGTATGTGGGCTAGGAGCAGGAGAGATCTAGGTTTTCTGGTCTCAGATTTTCATTGTAAAATGAGGAAGTTGAAACAAAACTCTCAGTTGACATTAAATCATTGGAGCATATTCAGCCAGTACTCAAAATTTGCTGCCTGTAAATGTCACTCAGAATATTAATTTTGCATTAATTTCCTTTAGCTCTTAAAGACTAAACTTTCAAAATTCAGTGTGCAGGGGCATTTTAAACTTATTTTAAGTTGTTACTTTGGAAAGCTCAGAATTTCATTTTCATTTTGAAGGAATAATAGCAACTACAGAATTCTCAAGGGTTGGGAGCTCCATTTGTAAATATATTAAAATTTATTTTCATAGGAGGGTGTACTGTACCAGTGATTTTTTTTATGTCTATTTACTGTTAGGTTTTTTTTTTTTCTTTGAAAGCTTCATGAATTAGTTTCTTTTGGTTGCTGTAACAAACTATGTGGCTTTGATTATAAATTTATTGTCTCACAGTCCTGGAGGCTAGAAGTTCTCAAAGCAGGGTGTGGGTAGGTCATGTTCCTTTTGAATCTGTAGGGAAGAATCTTTCCTTGCCTCTTCTAGCTTCTGGTGTTTGCAGGCAGTCTTTGGCATTTGTTGTCTTGTAGATGCAGCATTCCATTCTCTGCCTGTATTATCTATCACATGGCCATCTTCTCCCTGAGTGTGTGTGTGTGTCTCTTATTAAGATAGATAGAAGCCCTATTAAAGGTCCACCTTACTCATGTGTGGCTCATCTTAAATTACTTCTGCAGTGACTCTTTCCAACTATTGTCTTATTTTAAGGTATTGTAGGTTAGAGCTTCAACATATATTTTGGGGTGTGACAAAATTCAACCTATAACAGTTGATAAGAAGATTTTAATATATATAAAAATGTAGTAAAACTAGATTGTTGTCCTGTTAATCATTATTTTATAATTCTTTCAACAGTCTCCTCTCCCACATTTCTATATGCTGAGCAAATATTACTAAGCTCTTTTTTGTTTCTAGTACCTAAAATCAAATAAAAGGCCTTAGTATAGATTCAGAGGAAATGTCCAAACTTGTTTTCATGTAAAGCTAAGAGAAAGAACGTTGAACAATTGAAAGTGGTTTTCATGTGTGATGCATAAGAAAAAGAATTAGGTGGGTATTGGAAGTAGAAAACTTTAAGTTAATCTTAATATCTAGGAATTCCTTAATGTGAATGTAAAATTTAGATTTTTCAAATACAAAATATGGTTGTAGCTGACTGGGTAGGCTGAAATTTTCATTACATTTTTAGATTTAGCTTATAATGGAAGACGAAAAAGAAAGAATTTTATGCTTTTTGTTTCATAATACTTTACTTGGAATTTGTAATGTATATTCATTTGAAACTAATGAAAGGGTTATTGCATACTTGGTCAACAATTTTTATAGACTGCTGTTCATGAAAAGCAGTTATTTTAGGAAAAGTGGTTAAACAGGTGCAGAAATATGGAGTAGATAATTGTTATAGCAAAATACTTGTTTTTGTGAACTTGCATATATAATAACATAGTTGCAACTGAAAAAACAGGAGATTAGTTAAGATTGTGGTGTTTTTACTGGCAAACAAGATATTAATCCCAATGGAGTGTTGTTTTCCCTCTTGCAATTATGCATTCATTTAAATTATATTTTTCTGTATAACTGAAACTAATACAATATAATGTTTAATGAAAATGAATTTAAATGGTTAAGTAAAAACGTTTTTAAATAAAAATATTTTTAAAATATTTTATGTATTTATTTTTAGAGAGAGGGGAAGGGAAGGAAAAAGAGTGGGAGAGAAACATCAGTGTGTGGTTGCCTCTCATGTGTCCCCTACTGGGGACCTGGCCTGCAACTGCCCTGACTCGGAATCGAACTGGCGACCCTTTGCTTCACAGGCCCGTTCTCAGTCCACTGAGCTACACCAGCCAGGGCTAAATAAAAAATATTTTAAAATTATATTTTCTGTCCTTTTCTAAGTTTTAAAAATCAATATTCAAATAGTTGTAAACCCCTCCTTCCTTGAAGTTACAATTTTTTTTTAGATGAGCTGAATCAAAACCTGTGGTCATGAAACCAAGTAATCTAGTAGTGTTTGGACTGATGGATTTCTTAATATTCTTGTTGAGTAATTATTTTATTAGTTTATACTTCATCTTTTCAAATACCATAATTAGGTTGGGAAATGTTTTTGGACTTTGTTGTCTTAACTTAATTTATAAGTTCACCTGCAAGTTCGGAACAAGAGACCTGAGAATCTATGACCCTGTTTTCCTTATGTGAAACCACTGATTTTT